>JAOTAY010031938.1:0-24862 GCA_025629805.1 Erythroxylum baracoense
CAACTAACTACAAACGTAGGGTGGAATAGGTTTGTTCGGTGCAATGTACCTATTTATGCTACTATAACTCGAGTTTTTCACAATAGTCTGGTACAACCCTAAAATGGATGTGTTTTGGTTTAGGTTAGCTGGAAATTTAAACTTGATTATCCTGTCATGCGTGAAATTTTCAATTTGTCGAATGCAAAAATTCTATATGTCACGCTGATTTTGATGTCGATTCTTATTGGAAAACTCTCATGGGTGAACAACATCTTGACTTAGGCAATGCACCAAATTCTTTAATTAGGAGTGCCGAGCATTTACTTTTACACAAATTCATATGTCTAATTATGTTTAATAAAACTGAAAGCAACAAATGCTCAGCCAAAAAACTTTTTTTATGGTCCATAGATCGAAAAATTAAAATCAATACACCTTATAGGATATTTTGATCAATAGTGAGTGTTGTTAACAAAAAGAGCTCGTGTTTTAGGATGTCTCATACTGCTTCTACTTTGGGTGTGTTTTATAATGTTAATATGGAAAATTTGCACACAACGCCACACGATATGTTTGACATATCGTATTTGAAACGTTCTGAGATTTTTGAGTTCCATTCTATAGAACTCCAAAATCCTTAGACATGTACTACAGTGAGGAATAGGACGGGCACCAATACAGCTGCTTCCCGACTGTCCACATCCTGTGCAATCCTAGAGCCAAAGGCAAAAGCAGTGGAGGAGGAACTGAGTGCACCAGAAGAGGTCGACCAATTTCAACAAATCCTCGACCAGATGGCTGCCAATTCTTAATAAATGACATCCCAACTAAATAAGCTCAGCACTCAAATGCGGAAAGTCCACAAGGAGCAACGTAGCTTGAAGAAGAGGTTCCTTAACTTCTGTCAGAGGAACAATTTTGAAGCTCCTTCACCAACACCATCACTACCAATATCTGAATAAGCTTTTCTTACCCTTTTACTTTTAAATTTTGTTATTTCTTTTGTTTGTTGTCCTTTCATTTTTTGTTGGGTTTCATTTCTTTTTTATTTTGTTTAGTTTGATGTCATTTGTTTGTTTTAATTTCTTTTATTTGGTTTGATGTCATTTTTCCTTATTTGGTAATTGACTTGTCATATTGAGGACAATGTGATCTTTAAGTGTGGGGAGTTGACTTTGACTTTCTCAATTGCATTGTTTGAATTTTGTTAAATAGGATGCATGTTTAGGCATATTATATGCTTTGTGTCAATAATGGAACCACATTTGAATCATTCCTATGAATATTGCCATGCGATTTTATCATGCTAGTTGGAATTAGATTGAATGCATTCTTAAACTTAGATTAGGCTACTTGAGTAGAAAGTGAACCATATAGAGTGATGAAAAGTAGTTGGTTACATAAGTTTAGTCACAAATTGACATTGGAGCAATGAGGTAGTGTAGAGATGCATAATGAGTTTTCATTTGGGCCTATGTGAGGATTGAGCCATATGAATCCATCTACAGTCATTCTATTTATTTGTTGAGTGATACTTCCTTAGGTTATTACCTTCAAAACTTGCTTTGAATCAGTTTTAGTCTACTAGATTCATGCTTAATAGAGATGATTAAGGCCCTTTTTTGTGTAAACCCTTGGTTTAAATGACCTACCCTTTGTATTATCCCTTGCTACCCCCATTGAGCCTTGGCCTTTTGTTTCTTGAAAACACCCAAAATTTTAAAACCTGGAACCTCATTAACCTACCCATTCATAAGCTCAGTAGAGTATTAAGTAATACATTAGTTGGGATCGTTGTGAAAATTTTATCGAGATGCTTGTGGATTACATTATATTTATCTGCTATTATATTCATAGTTCTTCCATGTATGATGAAAAAGAAAGAAAAATGAAACAAAAAGTGTTGAAAAAGAAAAGAAAAGAAAAAGGAAGAACAAGTAAGTAGCATCAATAAGTGCAGAATAGTAGTTACATTTATATATCTCAGAGTTATGTTTTGTTATCCCAGTTTGTACGCTTTTTACTTTACAAATGCTTGTGTTAACCTTTTTCTCTCTTTACCCACCTTAACCCTTACCACATTACAACCATAAACAAGTCCTTTTGATCTATTTATACTTGCAATCATTGTAGAGGAGAATTGGTGTATTAGCAATGTAACAGCCCAAGGTCCCTTGGCCTCCCAAGGGGGGGTGAGACTACCCAACGGCCACAGTGCCGCGGAGCGTAGATCCCATATTGGTTGGAGAGGGGAACGAAGCATGCCTTATAAGGATGCGGATACCTCTCCCTTGCAGACATGTTTTCCATGCCCCAACGCACCGGATCCCATCAGAACTTCGAAATTAAATGTGCTAGGGCAAGAGCAGTACCAGGATGGGTGACCTCCTGGGAAGTCCTGTGGGAGTAATGCCCTAAAGAGGCTTACACGCTGGAAAAACAAAACCGTGAGGGCGCGAGACCCGAGAGGCCGAGGCCCAAAGCGGACAATATCTGCAAGCGGGTGGTCTGGGCTGTTACAAAAATAGTTAAAGAAATAATAATAGGACAATTTGTTAAAAGAGAATATAATTGAATACTTTTTACGTTAATACTTCCGCTAATAGCATTTTTAACTTCATAATTTAATTAACCTAGAATGGATATATTCTTTGGACCTACAAAGATTTAGATAATGAAACTACACTATCACAAGCTAACAACTTTCTATTCTTTAGTTGGTTAACCTAAATATCTACCATTACTGACACCTTTTTTAATGTATTATGCTTGTTGAAATCCCACTCAAGGCTTCTCCTATCACTAGGAAGATCACAAAGGTATTGCTTAAGGTGAAAACATAGTCATTGGAACAAACATGTCTTCTAACTATAGATCTCATCTTTTTCTTCTTTGACATGCACATAATCTCCTCCATAATTGTTGCTTAGTTATGTCACTTTCTACAATTTATCCTTTTAAGGCACGGACTGCCACACGACCATGATCCAAATCGTATTCCTATAAGAATTCTAATTTTTTTCATATTTGTCCTCAAATTACCTCCAATTCTTGAATAATGTTATCCTATAGTCTAATTTTCACAATTACCTGAAGAGATATTGATCAAAGGTGTCGAGTTTTACAATTTATAGCCTTCAATTACTGTAAGTGCACAAATTGTGATTTGCAGTAAATGAATGGTTGATCCCAAGAGGAGTTGTGGACTAATCTAATCCTAAATTATATAAGGTTAGAAAATTAATAAAATGAAAATAAAATGGGATAGGAATGTAAACACGGATAATTTAATTAGTTGGAATGTAATTCAAGAATTTAACATAAAAGGAATTAAAATTGAGCAACACAAAATTCACAACTGAAATCAATCAAGGAAAATTACCAGATTATGGGAGGGGGGATTCTTCCTATCATTAGTGCTAACGTTGAATGAAAAAACAAAGTACTTGTTTTATATTAAAAATCACAAGTATATGAGTCGTTACTTGTAGTAAAAAATGGATATTGTACTATAGAGGTTGTGCTTAGGCATAACTTAATTCAGGTTGTGCTTTGTTTAAGACTCAAATTCAAATAATAAAAACTAAAAAATAAACTAAATCAAGCAAACTAGCGACAAACAAATAATGTAATGAAAGTGTAGAGACTTCGATTTCAAGATTGAAGATTATAGATCACTTTTCCCTTATCTAGTATCCCTCCTACCTTGTTGATTGAATTATGCCTCACCTAAGATGTCTTAAGGTTTCAATCACCCTCTCTCAAGGTGTAATTAAATGTCCCTAGCCAAATTAAATGGAATTGACTATGCAATCTCTTAATTTAAAAAATCAGTCTACCAATTTAACTAGTTATGAAGCTATCCTATGGGTAATAAACTAATTAGTCAAGGTCTCTCTCTAACTATTCAATTAACTTAATATATGCAGGTCTATAGGGTGCCAACTCTCATTGTATAACTCTATACAATTTATCCAACTAAATTTCTCAATATATTGTAAGGTTAAGCACAACATTTATCAAAAGCATCCATTCATTCAAAACAACAAAGTAGGAGTTCAACAAGTAGTTTAAAAGTAATCTACACAATAAATTCAACCACTTATAATAGTAACAAGTTCAACCATATTCATATTCTCCAGAATACAAAACATATTGAAAAGAAAAAATAAAATAAATACAATGACAACTTTCTTCCCTTTTTGTATATGAAAAT
Source organism: Erythroxylum baracoense (assembly GCA_025629805.1). Taxonomy (NCBI): domain Eukaryota; kingdom Viridiplantae; phylum Streptophyta; class Magnoliopsida; order Malpighiales; family Erythroxylaceae; genus Erythroxylum; species Erythroxylum baracoense. The sequence goes on from JAOTAY010031938.1 coordinate 4,199, forward strand.
ATAGAAAATGGAAGCTTGATGGAAGCTGTTGATTATCAGTCTCGATTCCCACCTTTTGCACCTAAAAGCTCGTGATTTTCGTAAACATTTCAAAAAATGTGAATAGTGGTTTTCGACTATAAATATGTGTAAAAAACGATTTTTAAATTTTTTGTCTTTTAGTCACATAGGGCTTTTTGGCCGAAGACCGAAAAGTCCCTTGAAAACTTGAGTCTGGAACTGTCCCTATGTTTGTCCCGACAATGGCCACGATTGTGGCCTATATGACATGATCATGGCCTTTAAGTAAGTGCCAATCTTGGTACTTCTATCACGATCGTGGCCTGCCTGCCAAGATCATGGACCTGTGTTATGGCCCAAATTCCCTCCGAAATTCCTTGGTTCTTTGATACTAGCCTTGAAACACTGGCAAACACATTAAGGTACCTCAAAAATATGATATTTAAGCTTAAAAGCTTGTACTAACCTATAAAATATTAAAAATACAAATAAATAACAAACTAACGTAATTCTAACCTAAACACATACTAAATGATCGAATTATCCGCTAAACACATATTAAACTATGCTCTAAAACACGATACAATTTATACTTATCAACATCCCCACACTTTGCTTGTCCCTAAGAAAAAATCAAATGAAACTAATAAATTCTATCACTTCATTTTCACAAAGACTAAAGCATGCAATTCCTCAAACTTTGGCCAAATCAAGTGTCAAGCTACTACACACATCATGACTAATTTTCATTGGTGTACAAAAGCAAACTCAACCTATAAAACCATCGCTCAAAGATAAGTATAAACTTAAAATGGGCCTTCCTTACGAATTTCACTTATTTCTCTCAAGTGTTTGATGGTTAGTGTTTCATTCAAACTTCTTATAGGAAACAACACTATCACAAGCTTGCTAATACACCAATTCTCCTCCACAATGATTACATGCTAAGATAGATCAAAAGGACTTTATTTCAGGTTGTAATGTACCTATGGTTAAGGTGGTCCAAAATGGTTTTAGGAGTTTATCACAAGAATTTATAAAGTAATAAGTGTAAAAATGGATGACACAGATAAACTTTTGAGATATGCAATTGGATATGACTACTACTCTGCACTTATTGATGCTATTACATGTTTTTTCTTTTTCTTTTTTTATTTTATTTGATTTAGTTCTTTTCTCTTTTTTATCATAATAAAGAAAAAATGAACAGAAAACAATAATTATATGGAATGTGTTATAAGAGTAGAAGTACTAAAATATGCTCAAAGCATCTCAAAAAGGAAAAAAATTGTAGCAAAAAAAAGCCAAACTAAATTATCATTTAGCACTCTATTAATTCGTGATTGAGCAAATTAATGGGGTTTGTGGGTTTTAAAATGGGATGATTTTAAGAAACAAAAGGTTTAAGGCTCAACGGGGCTAGTAAGGGATAATAAAAGGGTAGGTCATTTAAGCCAAGGGTTAAAACAAAAAGGGCCTCAATAATTTCTATCTAGCTAGCATCTAGTAGATTTTGACCGATTCAAAGCAAGTTCTAAAGGTAATTACCTAAGGAAGCATCGCACAAACAAGGACATGAAATGACTATTGAATGGAGTCATAAAGCCTCAATTTCTCATATAGACTCAAATGAAAATCTATTATGCTTCTATACACTACCTCATTACTCAAGTGTCAAGCTCTGAGTAAGCTTATACAACTAACTACTTTCATCACTCCACATGGTTCACTCTCTACTCAAGTAACCTAATTTGAGTTCATGTATACATTTAATCTCATTCCAACTAGCATGATAGACTCTCATGGCAACACATTGATCACAAAGATTCAAATGTAAGGGAAATGACACACCTAATATTAACAATCTAAAATGCATCCTAAATGACATGCAAAAGTGCAAACACAAATGTAAAGACTACTTCCCCACACTTGAACAACACATTGTCCTCAATGTGGAAAGGAGAACACCCAAAACCAACAAACAACATAATGAAAAACAAAACACAAAACACAAGAAGAATAATAGAAGAGATTAAAGGCAAGATGGGCTTAAAATGGTGGGGGCAATGGAGGTGGCATGTTTTTCCTCTCATCCTTTGGTCCTCCAACAAGCTATGATGCACAAAAAACCTTCAGGTAACCTCAAAACAAATCATTAAGCACCTAAACAATAAGAGATCGAAGGTCAAAAAAAGTTAACACCTAATTAAAACCAAACTAAACAATATCAAATCAAAGCAAAACCACACTAACATAAAGATAAGCAAATGAAGGACAAACAAGTTAAGGTCGTTATCTTGACCATTCCATATGCAATCATAAAAGAGTGAGTGAAAGGGAAGAAAGTACTTCCCTTTCTTATGAGAATGACCCTCCAATGTATAACTTGCAACTGTGCCCATTAACCTTAAAAGTTTCACCCTTATCATTTTCTAATTCCAAAGCTCTATAAGTAAACACTTGAATAACCTTGAAGGGGCCACTTCATCTTGACTTGAGCTTTTTGAGAAATAATCAAAGTCATGAATTGAACAAAAGTACTAAGTCCCCACTCTTAGATTCCTTCTTCATGATATGGGCATCATTCCACTTCTTAGCCCTTTCCTTATACAATTTGGCATTTTCATATGCATCATACCTTAACTCCTCCAATTCATCAGGTGGTAACAATCTCTTCTTACCCGCTAGTTTCCAATCCATGTTCAATTTTCTAATTGCCCAATAGGCTCTATGCTCCAACTCTAATGGTAAATGGCAAGCCTTGCTATACATATACCGATATGGTGTTATACCTGTGGGAGTTTTGAAAACCGTTCTGTAAGCCCACAATGTATCATCTAGCTTCAAAGCCTAATCTTGTTTTGAAGTTTTTACTACCTTCTCCAAAATCTTCTTCAACTCTCTATTCACCACCTTTATTTGGCCACTTGTTTGTGAGTGGAAAGGGTTGCCACTCTATGATGAACATTATATCTCCTCAAAAGACCCTTAAAGGGTTGCTGCAAAAATGACTCCCTTCATCACTTATGATAGCTCTAGGGACCCCAAATATAGTAAAGTTCTTCTTGATGAACTGTTACATCACCTTGCCATCATTTATTGGAGTATCTATTGCTTCGACCCATCTAGACACATAGTCAACTCCAACTAATATATAAGAGTTACCTAGGGATGATGGGAATGGTCCTATGATATCCGAGCCTTATACATCAAATATCTCCACCTCTATAGTGTTTGAAAACGACATCTCATCTCTCTTCAAAATATTGCCCACTTTTGACATCTATCACAACGTAATACAAAATCTCAGGCATCCTTGAACAAGTTTGGCTAGTAGAATCCATGCTCGAAAATGCGAGCAGCCATCTTGTTTTCTTTATATTGTCCTACATAAACTGAACTATAACATTGAGTCAAAATTTCAGGCATTTTATCTTCAGGGACACACCTGCGAATCAAACTATCAACACATATTTCATATAACACAGGTTAATCCAAAATATAGCGAGAACACTAAAATAAGAAAATTTTCCTTTAATGATGTGAAAGATTAAGGGGAAGAATACCACCTGAGAGATAATTGCCAATAACTGTAAACCAAGGAAGAAAGGGATTTTCTACCATCATTAAGGCCTCATTAGGAACGCGCTCTTCAATTTCCTCTTCCTTTCATTTTGTACCCTTACAAGTCATGATAGGTGGTCCGCTACAACATTTTCTACTCCTTTTTTATCCTTAATCTCAATGTTGAATTCTTAAAGAAAAAGCACCCATCGGATGAACCTAGACTTGGCATCCTTCTTTACAAAGAGATAACATAATGCCATATGATTTGTGGAAACAATAACTTATGAGCCCAAAAGATAAGAATGAAAATTTTCATATACAAATACCACTGCAAGTAACTCCTTCTCAGTAGTGGTGTAGTTCAATTGTACTCTCGTTAAGGTCTCGTTAGCATAGTAAATTGCATGTAGCCTCTTATCCTTTCACTATCTGAGTACACAACCAATGGTATGGTTGTTTGCATCATACATAATCTCGAAGGGAAATGACTAATTCAGTGACATCAAAATAGGTGTTGTTGTTAATGCCTTCTTTAACCTGTTAAAACTAGCTAAATAATCATCATTAAAAAAAAGACACATCTTTAACTAACAAGTGATTCAAGGGTCTAGTAATAAGAGAAAAGTCCTTGATGAACTGTTTGCAAAACCTTACTTAACTAAGGAATGCTCATATGCCCTTGATGTTAGTAGCTGGTGGGAGCTTTTCAATCACTTTAATCCTAGCTCAATCTACCTCAATCCCCCTATATGAGATCTTATGGCCCAAAACAAATCCCTATTGGACTATGAAATGAATCTTCTCCTAATTCAAGACTAAATAAGACTCCTCACATCTTTGTAACACTCTATCCAAATTAAACAAGAAATGATCAAAAGAGTCTCCAAAAATAGAGAAGTCATCCTTAAACACCTCCATGAAGTCTTCATTAATATCCGTAAAGATGGCCATCATGCATCATTGGAATGTGGCTGGTGCATTGCATAGACCAAAAGGCTTCCTCCTTCAAGAAAAAGTCCCCTAAGGACAGATGAAAGTAGCCTTATCTTAGTCCTATGGGTATATGAACACCTGATTGTACCTTGAATATCTATCAAGAAAATAATGAAAAACATGGCCAGCCATCCTCTCAATCATTTGGTCAACAAAATGGTCAAATTGAGCTTCCTATAGTCAATACACACTCTCTAACTTGTGATGATCCTAGTGGAAATCTTTTTGTCTTTTCCATTTTACATCACTATCATGCCTCCTTTCTTAGGCACACATTACGCCAAACTCACCCACGAGCTATCGAAAATTGGGTATATAATACCCACATTTAAAAGCTTCACCACTTCCTTCTTCAAAACCTCTTGCATGTTTGGATTTAACTTTCTTTGCCTCTCTTTCACTGTCTTGCATCCTTCTTCAATGTTATTCCTATGCATCACCACATTGGGGCTAATCCCCCTAATATCATAAATTTACAACCTTATGGCTCTCATCCTCTTCTTAATGGTCTTTACTATTCTCTCTTCTTTTTTAAAATCCAATTGGTTGGAAATGATGATGGGTAGGGTATGGTCCTTACCTAGAAATGTGTATCTCAGGTGGGAAGGTAAGGGTTTCAGTTCTATAGTGGGTGGCTTTACAATGAAGGGTGGTATGGGTGCATCACTATACACTTCAACAACTTCCTCAATTTCCTCTTTAACTTCCTTCACAAAATCATCAACAACATCAATCTTTATACATGCACTTCCATCCACCTGCTTCTTCAAATATTTAGTCATATTGAATTCAACCTGCTCATCACTAATTCTCAAAACTAGTTTTCCTTCATGCACATCAATTAATACCCTACTAGTATTCATAGAGAGCCTACCCAAAATCAATAGACAATTCTTATCTTTTTAAAAATCCAACATAACAAAATCAATAAGAATTATAAATTTATCCACTTTACCAAAACATCTTCTACTATCCCAAATGGCCTTTTAATGGATTGATCCATAAGTTAGATAAGTATGGATGCTTACTTGATATCTTTTAGCCCCAATTTCCTAAAAATAAACAATGGAATCAAGTTAATATTTGAGCCTAAATCACATATGCATTTACAAAATTCAAAATCACCAATAACACATGGAATATTAAAACTCTCTGGATCTTGCAGATTTGAAGGCATTGTGCTTGTGGTGATTAAACTACAGTTCTCCGTCAATGTCATCATCTGATTATCCTTCCAAGTGTGTTTGTGCGTTAATATGTCCTTGAGAAACTTCACATACTTAGACATACACTCTAATGCCTCCACCAAAGACAAGTTAATCTGAAGCTTCTTCAACTTCTCTAAGAATTTGGATAATTGAGTGCCTACTTGATGTTGTCTCACCATATGTATGACTTCTCTTCTTCTATCTCTTTGCCTTTACCTCTCTCCTTTTATTGGATATCCTTTTGCATACTTGGCACCTCCAATTTCTTGCCACTCCTAAGTGTGATCACCTTGAGATGTTCCTTTGGATTAGCCTCGGTGTTGCTTAGTAAGCTTCTTGCATTCCTAGAAGACAAAGCATTAGCAAGGTGACCTACCTGTACCTCCAAGTTATGGATGGATAAAGCATGGTTCTTTTTAATCTGGTCAAACTTTTCCTCCATTCTCTTCTGACTCTCTTCTTGTCTTCTTTGACCTTCCTCTTGGACCTAAGATATCTATTAACTTGTCCATTTTACTCTCCAAAGACCTAAGTTGGTCTTGCTAAAACTTGAGAGGTCTTTGCTCTATCATTTGGCCACCTAGATTGTTAATATTCCACAAAAAATTTGGGTGGTTTTTCAACTCAGGATTGTAAATGTCAAGAGTATATATTGTTACCTCTTTACAGCTGGCCTAAGTAATTTTCTTGTTTTGTATCACTAGCTCCTAGCAAGAAGCATTTAGCTATTCCATAGTTATCCTACCCATATAACTCACATTGTAATTGCATGGCCTTGACTATGGATGAAGAAACTCCTTACTTGTTGTTCAACTGCTTGGTGAGGGCATTAATTTGTGTTTTTAAGGCCGTCATTGAATTAATTGGAATCATCCCTTTTTGCTCCTTGGACCCCTTGTCTACTCCTTTCATTTGACCATATATAGTTATTGCTCATCAACTATTTTAAAAGTTCATGAGCTGTGTCAATAGTTTTCCTCATTAAAGACCCTCATATAGCTGCAACTATAGTTCTCTTTGTGCTCTAATTCACACCATTGTAGAATGTTTGCAAAAGGAACTCCCTCAGAAGGTTGTGGTGGGGAAAACTCCTTTGAAATCCTTTAAATCTCTTTTAGGCTTTATACAATGACTCCCCATCACTTTGTTAAAAGTTTGTGATATCTTTGATGATTCTTGTTGTCTTAGTCAAGGGGAAGTACTTAGCTAGGAAAGTTTGGGCTAGCTGCTCCTAAGAAGTGATTTGCCCTGACCGGAGTGAGTTATACTATACCTTTGCCCGATCCTTTAAGGTAAAAGGAAAAATTTTAACCTCATAGAAACATCAAACATCCTATTAAATTTGAAGTCACAGATCTCCAAGAAGTTAGCAAGATGGGTGTTGGGATCTTGGTTTGATAACTTATAAAACTATACACTGCTCTAAAGTAAGTTGAGGAGTGCCAGTTTGATCTCAAAGTTATTGGCTTAAACCGTAGGCCTTGCAACTCCTTAAGAACTGAAACCTAGACTCATAAATTCCAGCAATGTCCTTTTAGCTCCTCCTTACTCTCCTTCTTCTGCCAAATTCCTTTTTATTTTTTCTTGATGTGTAGCTCTTCTTAGGTCTCTTTCGTGCCTTATAATGTCTAAAAACTCTTCTTCGCTAAGTTTATTAGACCTTCTCATGTTCTTTATGTTCATATACTTGCAAATATGCAAGGAAGAGTATCAAGCACTCTTAAATCAAATTCAGCAAATTGAAGAAGATGCTAAATAAAACAATCCCAAGTAACGACGCTAAAAACTTGTTGAATGTAGAAACAAACTACTTATAGTAAAAAGTGGATATCAGCCTACAAAGATTGTGCTTAGGCACCACTTAATTTAGGTTGTGCTTTGTTTATGACTCAAATTTAAATAATAAAAACTGAAAAATAAACTAAATCAAACAAACTAGAAATGAACAAATAATGTAACAAAATGACAGAACCTTTGATTTCAAGTCTCCCTCCTACCTTGTTGATTGAATTATACCTCACCTAAGATGTCCTAATATTTCAATCACCCTCTCTCAAGGTGTAATCAAATGTTCCCTAGCCAAATTAAATGGAATTGAGCATGCAATCTCTCAATCTACAAAATTAGTCCACCAATTTAACTAATTATAAAGCTATCCTATAGGTAATTAACTAATTAGACAGGATCTCTCTTTAACTAATCAATTAACTTGATAAATGTGGGTCTATAGGGTGCCAACTCTCCTTGTATAGCCTTACATAATTTACCCAACTCAATTCTCAATATATCGTAAGGTTTAAGCACAACATTTATCAAAAGCATTCATTCATTCAAAATAACAAAGTAGGAGTTCAACAAGTGGTTTAAAAGTAATCCCTACAATAAATTCAGCCACTCATAATAGGAACAAGTTTAACCATATCCATATTCTCTAAAATATAAAACATATTTAAGAAAACAAAAATAAAGTAAATACAATGGTAGCTTTCTTCCCCTTTTGTATATGAAAATCTAGAAAATGGAAGCTTGATGGAAGCTTTTAATTATCAGTCTCGATTCCCACCTTTTGCATCTAGAAGTATGTGGCTTTTCGTGAACAATTTAAAAAATATGAATGGTGGCTTTCGAATAGAAATATGTGTAAAAATGGATTTTTTAATCTTTTTTCTTTTAGTCACCTAGAATATTTTGGGGTTCGAAAAGACCAAAAAGTCCCTTGAAAACTTGAGTCTGGAAGTGTCCCTATATTTATCCTGATGTTGGCCATAATCGTGTCCCTTGAGTAAGCTCTTTTTCACGATCGTGTCATTCAAGCCACAATTATAGGCCAATCCTGGTGCTTCTGTCACGATTGTAGCCTGTCTGCCAAGATTATGGGCCTGTGTTATGGTCCTAGTTCCCTTAAAAATCCCTTCCTTCTTCGATATTGACCCTGAAATACTAGCAAACACACAAGGTACCTTAAAAATATAATATTTAAGCTCAAAAGTTTATACTAACCTATAAAACACTTAAAACACAAATAATTAACAAACTAACCCAATTCTAACCTAAACACATACTAAATGATCAAATTAATGGTTAAACACATATCAAACTATGCCCTAAAACACGATGCAATTTACAGTTATCAGCTAACCTAGCCATTTATGTGTTAACAGGATGTCAGTTCTAGATTATCAAAGGGGGATCACTCTCTCTTAAGTTATAGTCACACAACCTAATTCGTTAACCCTAATTAAATTATGGAATCTATAATCTCTAAATTAATAAAAGAATAACAGTTTTAATTAAATCTTAAGCCCTCTAATAAACAATAAGGTCTCACACGAGATCACTCTCTATATATTATCTGAATGGATTGATTATATGGTCAATTAAATCGCCTAACTCTCATTAACAGGAGCTAATCATTTTTATTCGGTTCATCCTCTTGGCTTATTATTGAAATATGGAAGTGCCAAAATCAATCACAACACCCAATCACAATAATACAATAATAACTAGATTAACATTAAATCAAGGTCAAATCTTGAAGAAAAGTTAAGACATCTTAATCAAACCCAAATCCATACATATATTCATATTCATCTTCATATCCAAAGAAAAGAACAACAAGATGAAAGAAAAACACGATAGAATGGGCATTCGGACCCCTCGAGAGAGTAGTAGTTGTGAAGACTCGGTCCTTATCCTCTTTGTCTTCTTCTCTCTCTCTCCTCATTATCTCTCCTTGAGGGTTTTCCAAAAGTGGCAGAAGATGAAGCTAACTTTATGGTTACATCTCTTTCCTTTATATAGTCTTTTCAATTAGGGTAACCTTAGGGTTTCCAAGTCTGAAAGGTCTAAAAAGTCCCTCAAAAACCTAAAACCTAAAGCATCTTGGCATCTGTCCGTGCATAAGGCATGATTGTGGCCCTTAGTGGTATGATCGCGGCCAAGATTTTGGCCTTCTATCATGATCATGGCAGATTGGTGCCTCCATCATCCTTTTGTCACGATCGTGGGCCTAGGTTAACTCTCAGTTCTTCTCCAAATCTTATATGTTTTTCATTATTTGCCCAAAAATACTAGCAAACACATCAAGGCACATCAAAATATAAAATTGAAGCTCAAAAGCATGCTTTAACCCATAAAACACTTAAAACACAAATATCTACTAAGTAACACAATTCTAACCTAAACACGCACTAAACAATCAAATTAACAACTAAATACAAACTAAACTACCCACAAAATCTATAACTATCAAATATCAAAACTAAGTAAAACAAGGTAATTTAGCATTAAAATAAAGCAAAATACTTAATAAAAAAATATATCTTTTATACACATTAGTAACTTTAGTCTTTAATTCTTTTTCCCATCAAATATGTCATTCATAACTAGCTGGCTCCATTCCAATATCTCTTCTTACTCTTTTCCTTTGTCCCTACTTCTTTATTTGTTCAATTTTCTTTTAAAGCCAAATCTGATATCTCGTTTGCCGTCTCTTTTTTTTTCTTTCATCTCATTTCACTTTACCTTAGCTATTGCTTCAAATTTAGTTATGCCCATTCCTATCCAACTTTTGAGTGATTAATTTTTTTAAAAAAATTATTAAGGAGAAGAAACAAACTAACCCTACTATGATTATTATCATCATCCAATTTATGATGACTATATTATTTTGAAATTCATAGGTACTTATAACAAAAAAAATCTTCAACTTATAAATTGGAAATTAAGGTATCAATTGGTATTAAATTCCACTCTTCTTAAAAGGAAAAAAGGAGAGTTTATAACATTTAGAAGATCCTTATACAAATCATGCAAAGAAGTTGATAAGGAAAGCTCAATTATTGAACTAAGAGAGATATAAAAAAGGAGGGATTATTAATGAAATTTAAAGGAGGTTAGCACTTGTTCTCAAATTAATCTCATTGCATACTTTGAATTACAGTAGAAAATAGTCAGAGAAATCAATCATGTGTATACCAAGGAGTAGAAAATTAGATAAATTGAATTGGTGATCAGAATTTTAAATATTACATTTTAAAACACTTTGCACACATGATAAAACATGGATAAAAAGGGTGAGATTGATGTTTTTATTCAATTCTATCTTTTAATTCTTACATCCATGTAATTTTTATTTCCCTTTTAATGATGTAAATAAATAAAATTTATTATTATAATTGAAGCTTTGCTATTTATATCAAATGATGCTTAGATTTATAGGAGTATACGTTATATATTGCTTAGACTTAAAAGAAGCTTATTTGATGCCATTTACTTTCCTATATAACACCAAACATTTTATCACAAGGAAATAAGGATATCACTGAACTAATGGTGGTTCTAACTCATGGTTTTGTTGATAAATAAATATATAGCTACTAATATCTTCTCTATGGTGATTTTAACAATTTATTTTTTTAAGAATAAAATAATATGTGAATCATCAAGTATAATAAATAGGTAAAATGTGGAAATAGAAATTGAATAAAATGAAACATAAAGAATAATAATGAGGATAAAGGAAATTTTGATAAAGAAGAACAAGGAAAAGGTATACGATTAAGTTTTAAGGAAAATCAAGTACAAAACTAAGAACAAGCAAGGTCTAAGTCATCTTTTATGTAACAAATCAATGTAAATTCCTTATATCCTTATGTTTTTCATCTTAATGTTCCAGGGGATTGATTTGTATAAGAAAATGCATATCTTAATTTGTCCTTAAAGGAAATTTTGATTTTGTTTGGACTAAGTTACTAGTGGATGAAAGAGTGGAGTAACAATGATAAGAAACTCATTGCATTGAATAATAAAGTGATGCATATCTTATTTTATGTACTGAGCATAAATGAGTTCAATATGTTGTGCATGTGTCAGATCTATCAAATAAACTAGAAATCACAATTTATAAGATAGGTTAAATGAATGAGAGTAAGGTAAGCATGCTAGTGCACCAATATGAATCGTTTCATATAGAATATAATAAGTCGATTTATAATATGTCTGCTCGCGTTATTTATATCAATAGTACTCTTAAAATTCATGGTAACACTTAAACTAACCTTGAATTGTGATAAAGTTATTTAGGCCTTTACCAAAGGCTTTAGAGGAAGGTGACAATGATATAAGAAGTAAATGAATTAAGCACCTTACCAGTTGAAGAGCCTATTAGATCATTCCTCACGTATGATATGTGGATAATATAAATGAATAAAGCAGAATAAAAGAGATGTGATCTTTGAGATATCCAAAGATAAGACAAAAGATGAAGAAGGAACCTTCTTTAGTAAATGTGATGGAGAGGACTTAAAGCTCATAGAAAAAAGAGTTAAGTTCTTAACAATCATGATCACTAAAGGGATAAAATTATCTTCAAAGCTTATAACGGATAAAGAAAAATAGATGCATGCATGAATGATATTAAAATATTGAAGTGTAAATGAATTTAAAGTTTCTAAAAGTGTAATTATTTCAATGATAATATTAATGATTTGTTATATGAGAATGAGATATTAAAGAAGGTGAAAAATGACTTAAACAGATATTATTTAAAATTTAGTAAAGGAAGTGAAAATTTGGAAAGTGTTCTTAGACTTCGAAAGAGCTCAAGTGATAGAATAAAGGAAACTCCACTTATAAACACAAAAATTTTAATGCTCATGCATTATATTATAGATCCTATGCTAAGGGAAAGTCCATTTGTTTATATGTGTCCATAATGTAGACCCAAAATTCATAATTTTCAAGGCAATAATGGTGACAATTTTTATATAATGCAATATTAAAAGAGAATCCAACAATCTTCTCATTCTTATAGACCTTTTAACGATAAACTATCATCAAACAACGTCATCATCATTACAGGTCTCATCTATATTCGAATGGGATAACACATAGTCATTGTCATCATAGAAGTTTTGAAAAACAAAGAAAATTGGATTTTCTCATAATCATTATAAAGTTATATTTTCATTAAAAAAGCATGCCATCATTGTTAGGCCCTACTAGTTTAGAAGAAAAGAATCCAATCCACAGTCTAAAAGAAAGCTCTAAATCACTATTACATCTATAATAAATTTAGAACTACAACTATTAATTATTCTTATAAATTTTATTCAGCTTATTGCGATTCATATCATATGAGATATTATTTTTAAAAAATTATGGACACATTAATAAATTTTACTTTTTAAGGAAATATTTTTTAAGTTTTTACTTTTTGTTAAGGAAATACTTATTAGTAAAAACTAATAAGAAATATGTTGACGAGAAATTAAATGCTAACTGTCTAGGACCTAAGGATGTTATATACCTAAAATAAATTAATCTTCTCTTCTTATAGATTACACATAAAGCATAATAAATGATAAAATTCTATTTCTATTTAATTAACCAAAAATGAGGATTTTGTCAAATGAAGCTAAAATGAAATCAATTGATGTACGTGTTCCAAAAGATGAAGGAGGTTTATGTATAATTCCTATTAAGACGCTAAACATAAGTATGCTCACAAAGAGAATTTCGAGATTACTAAAGGATAGGTGGGCCTTATAGTGTAAATGGATTCATGATATGTACAAGAAAGGAAAAAGCATATGAAATATTCACTTCAAATCCTCTACTTCATCCATAATGAAAGCTATTTTGAAAATCAGAGACAAGTTCAAGTAAGAAATTATTCAACTAGTGGGAAATGGGAGATCAATAAAATTCTAACACTATAATTGGTTATCAATTGGACCTTTGGCTAATCTGTGTTATTTTATAACTCTCAAACCTTTTATTCAATAAGAGGTGGTCATAGTGGTTGATCGTGGTTTTCCGATATGTATAATTTTTAATATTTAACCTCAATATTCTGCAAATGTATAGGTTGTTTGCGTAGTGCCTAAGGTGTCGATCCCATGAGGAGGGTTAATCTAATCCTAAAATCTAAGGCCAAAATAATGTGCAATAATTCAAAATGTAACAAAATTAAGGCAAGAATTTAATTCAATCATGCAACTCAATTTCAAGAATCATTTACAAAAATATTAACGAAATAGCAGTTGCAACACCCAATCAAGAATCAACCTAAGAAACTACCAATTGAGAGAAAGGGGAATTTTATCTATCTTTAATGCTAACCTAATCGATTATGACTTACTAGATTATTAGTTCTAGACGATCTTAGGATTGATTGCTCTCTCTTGAGTTATAACTGCGAGTCGTCAGACAACCACCGCCCCAAATGCCACCAGTCCACCACCGACCACTGCAATAGTGGCCGAAATTTCATTTGGCCATCTCCTTCCACCACAAACCCCACCATTCAACTCGCCATCTCCTAATCTACAAAACCTACCACTTTGTTTTACGATTGGACCACCCCATAACCCATTAAAGCCGATCGAAACAATTAGCTCTCCACCCACCGCCTTCCCCAAAACAACCGCAAACACCATCCTTGCAGCAATCCTCACTGAGGATGGAGGCAACCCTGTCGGCGGTAACCTAAATTTTAGGTTAACACGTATGCCACCATCACAAATCTCTCCCACCGCACCCAACCCTGCAAATAACACCAAATCCACAACACATTCACCACAAACACAACCTCAAACCCATCCCACAGCTGCCAACGACGAAGGATACACCCTCGAATGTTTTTCAATTAAGCGCCCAAAAAAAGCATTGCAGAGGGAAGGGGAAATGAGGCGTCCGTCAGTTGAAGGCAGCCTACCTAAGGTGAAGCTCCTGCCGCTGGCAAATGATCTCCCTCTCCATGGTGTTTGAGCTACCCATAGAGATTCGAAGAGTAGCATGGAGGAGGCTGCAACAAATCTGAAGGGCAAGGCTTATTCAACTGAAAATTACCATCTTGCCCCTGATGGAGGTAACTTTAAAAATGCCTTGTGAAATTCCATTCCTGCCCTTAGACCTGTTTTGCACGCAAACCCTTGGCAGAGAATTGTGAAAATACCTGCTGATTTCTCCTGGGCTGAGAAAATTAACATTCGAATTCCAATACTAGTTTTCTATTTCCTCATATGGCCTATAAGCCATCTACTAGCTCGGTGGTGATACCGGACGAGTCTATTGATGAGAGCTTGCATCAATGGACCCGATGTTTAGTCGAATTTTGTCCTGGGCATAGTATGTCCTTTCCTGCCATGTAGACCATAGCCATGAGGGCTTGACAAACCCTAGGGCTGGAGGACATTCTCTCCACAGGCACAGGGTTCTTTCTATTTCAATTTCAGTCAGAGGCAGCTTTATAGCCAATTCTTAAGCGTGGCCTGTGGATTTTTAGTAGAAAATCCATAGTCTTATAGCTGTGGCATCTACATTATGTGTTCAACAAATCTAGAGTCTCTAGAGTGCCTGTCTGGGTTAGATTATATAGATTACCATTCCCTTTGTGGAATGACCGTAGATTCGGCCTCTTAGCCTAACTGATCAGGCGATCACTTAACTATGATCGCCATACCTTCGCTCGCACTCGGCTCTCCTTTGGTAGGATCTATATGGAGCTTTCTATTGATTCGGATCCTATTCAGGAGCTCGAGATTTGTTGCAGTTGAGCGATGAACTGATTCGCATCTGCGTAGAGTACAAGTGGACACCTAAAGTGTCATGTTTTTGGACACTGATGTGTTCCTCAGCCTGCAGCTGACCCCTAACCTGCAGCCAAGCCTTTTGTTTCATAGTCTGCTGCCGAGCCTCTGGTTGCTACAGCATCTGCAGTTGTTACTTCCTTACCTATTCAGATGGTGATTTTTGGAGTCGCTCCCAGAGGTAAGGACCCAGCCCCAGCATCAGGCCGATCTACCAGTCTTATGACTCGGGACACCAACCACGTCCCCACTTTTGGAGTACCAGTGGCTTCTCCCACGGACTGCCCGACTATCCCTTATTGGTTGCCTCATCATGATGTTTCTCCAGATTTGAGGG
The DNA here is from genome assembly GCA_025629805.1 of Erythroxylum baracoense. Lineage (NCBI taxonomy): Eukaryota > Viridiplantae > Streptophyta > Magnoliopsida > Malpighiales > Erythroxylaceae > Erythroxylum > Erythroxylum baracoense. The sequence continues at coordinate 19,897 of JAOTAY010031938.1, forward strand.
TTTCACCTAATTAGATGCTTTGTTTGCTCAGCTTAGAAGCATCTATTCCCAGTAGCAGACATGGCCCCAGCTTTATTGACTCTTTTAACGAGTTTCTTCCATCGGACACTGTATCGCCTCCTTAAGCTCTTCTCTTTTCTGGTTTGAGTGCTAGTAGGGGGAGCAAGGGGTTCGACCCCTCTAGTTGATTTCTATGACCTTTCTTGTCTCCGATTTACTATGATAGGAAGTTTGAATATTAGGGGCCTCGACGACTCCAATACTCAGAGAGCGATCAGGGACTGGATTTTACGATACGACTTTAGTTTGATTGACTTATTGAAGACTAAGGTTACTTCTTTACATATTCTACGTGTAGTTGCTACCACTTGTAGGGGTTGGGATTATTTGAGTAATGAGACTGATGAGATCTCCTATCATATCTTATTATGTGTTAGTTGTGAGGTGGCTAGGCGACAGGAGGGTACTACTTTTGGCTTAATAGTAGTTTATGGTTCCACTAATATGGGTACTCGACGAGATCTCAAGGATTTTCTTCAACTACAGGCTGAGCGATTTCGTAGTATACCTTAGTTAGTCTTGGGAGACTTTAATGCCATCTTGAGTCACTTTGATAGAGTTGGGGGGATATCGGATGGTACAGACATATGGATTAGTTTGGACAGTGCATACAGGATGTAGAGCTGTTATGGATTTCATACAGGGGTTTGCAGTACACGTGGCATAATGGCTAGGAGGGACCAGGTTCTATTCTCCAGCGTTTGGATTGGAGTTTTGGCATCTCCACATGGTTCTCATCCTGGCCTAGTACCTTTACAGAGGTTTTACCGAGGAATATATCTGACTATAATGCTATGGTCGTTCAGTTTGGAGCCCCGTGACGTCGACCTCTTACTCCTTTCAAGTTTATGAAATGTTGGCTTGATCATCTTGACTTCTCAGAGCTTGTTAGGAGGGTTTGGATTATGCCTATAAGAGGGGACCTGATATTTTGCTTTACTCACCGACTGGGTTTGCTGAAACAAGAGCTAAAGTACTTCCACTTTCGGGACTACAGTCATATTTCTAGTAGAGTTTGGGAGGCTCGAGCCCAGTGGGCTACCACTCAGGTAGCTTTAAGTGCTTCCTCACTCTCATCAAATTTAAGTATTGTTAAGCACGACCTTACTCGACAATATTACCGATTGCTGTAGGATAAGGAGTCTTTCTATTGATAGCAATCTCGGGTTCAGTGACTTGCTTGGGGTGACTAGAACACTAAGTTCTTCCACAGATCTTTGATTCATAAATAGGTCAGAGGTCGAGTACATAGATTACAGGATGAGACAGGCACTCTTGTCACTAATTAGGAAGCACTGGGGTAAATTCCAGTGGATTATTTTTAGGGTATCCTCCGATCCCCCCTCGATACTTCAACTGATACTGCTAGATTTTTCACTCGGCGTATCCCAGAGGATATGGTTCAGTCTTCAGAGAGCCCAGTTTCGGATGAGGAGATACGTACTACTTTATTTTCCATCCTGGAGGATAAAGCTTCCGAGCCTGATGGGTATACCTCTTTTTACTATAAGAGGTGTTGGGATATTATTGGAGCAAATTTCAGGGCAGCAATGTGGTATTTTTTCTCTATCTCATCTATGCCTCGATGAGTGAACTCCACTAGGATTTCCTTGGTTCCTAAGGTAGAGAGCCCGCAGACTTTGAATGACTTCAGGCCTATCTCTTGCTGCAATGTCCTTTATAAGTGCATCTCAACAGTCATTGCAAATTGATTTAAAGTTGTTCTATCAAAGGTGATTAGGACAGCTCAGATGGCTTTCATCCCGGGGTTACAGATTGCAGATGCCATTTTTCTTACCCAGGAGCTGATGCGCGATTATCACCTTGATTGCTCACCACTTTGGTGTGCTTTCAAAGTTAATATTCGTAAAGCTTTCAATACTGTCAGCTGGGAGTTAATTCTGCTGGGATTGAGGACTATTGGAGTTCTTGACTACATGATTAGTTAGATTGAGGCATATCTCAGATCAACGCATTTCTCTGTAGCATTTCACGGTTATTTTTTTTCTACACGAAGGTTGCGAAAGGGAAACCCCCTCTCTCCTTATCTATTTGTACTGGCAATGGAGGGGTTGGATGGGATATTGAGAGAGGCTACTGCAGATTCGAGCTACTATTATCATTGGCAGTGTGGGAAGATTTCTCTCACTCATTTTTTCTTTAAGGATGAATTGATCATTTTCAGTAGGACAGACTCAGCCTCTATCGCGATCATTCAACAAGCTTTGGTAGATTTTGAGAGGGTTTCTGGATTGGCTATGAATTCGGCCAAGAGTTGGGTTTTCTTCTCCGGGATCTTTGAGACTAAGTCTTCTTCTCTTCAAAGAGTACTGGGGTTTTAGATTGGTTGCCTCCCAATTCGCTACTTGGGCTTCCCTCTTATCACTGTGAGGTTAAGACACTTGGATTGTCTTCTTTTAGTGGAGAGGATACTTTCTAGGATTCTTTTGTGGACTTTAGCTTCTCTCACATATATGGGTTGTCTGCAGTTGATAAGATCTGTCATATTCTCGATACATGTTTACTGGTCGGGTATGTTCGTTCTTCTAGCTAGCATTACTTGATGCATTGAGAGCATCCTGTCAGCTTTTCTCTAGAGGGGTACCTCACTATCCCATGCTTAGGCCAAGGTGGCATGGGAGTCAGTCTACTTTCTGAGGCAGGACGGTGGTCTAGGAGTTAAGAGGGTCAGAGACTAGAATAGGGTTGCTACACTTAAGTATGTGTGGCGACTATTCGCAGACAGATCTTCTATATGGACTATATGGGAACGTGTTGTTTTGCTGAGGGTTAGATCTTTCTGGCATGTCCAAGTCCCATCTAGCTCCTCCTAAGTTTGGAGGAAGATTTTGATAAGCTGGGCATGGTGCAGGGGGCTTATTGTTGCGTGTATTGGAGATGGGAGAGATACCTTTGTATGGCAGGATTATTGGTTGCCGGATTGGGGGCCGTTCTGTGACATATTTGCTTTTTGGGTTCTTTCTTTTACTGGGCTCTCTTGGGATGCCAGGGTCTCCGAGATTGTACATTCTGGCGAGTGGACTTTTCTTAAGGGTAGCAATGAGCTGCAGCAAGTATGGGACTTTATCAAATTTAGACCTTGTATCCAGCAGTCTGATAGTTAGGTTTGGAAGGGCCATTCATCCGGAGTTTTCATTGTTGACTTTGTATGGCACCTTCTTCGAACTCAAAGCCCAGTGGATCCGATCCACTACCTACTATGAATTCCAGAGTATATTCCTCTGGTTAGCCTTACAGGAATGCCTTCGGATTATGGACAGGCCGCAGATGTTTAGTGTTCTATCTTCTTCAGCCTGTGTGTTATGTGACTCCTCTCCAGAGATGCACGATCACCTCTTCTTCTAGTGCAGAATTTCTTCAAGAGTTTGGGGCTTTCTCTCGACAAAGAACTCCATCGCTTGGCCTTCAATTTCTTGGTTTCCCCTCCTATAGTGGGTTTCTACCCATCTTCATCGGAGGAAGGATTTCTGCCACAGTTTATTTTTTATGGTATGAGAGGAATAACCGGATCTTCAGCAGACTACACAAATCGACCACTAACATTGTGCAAGACACCTTAGAGCTTATTTGTTCTTGGTTTCTAGGTCTTAAGTCTCGTTTCCAGATACTAGTCCTCCAGCGATATATCTAGAAACTTCCCAAATAGACATGATGTTTGTTTTGTTTTGTTGAGGGCCTCCTGTGGCCTTTTTTTCTTATGATTGTATTGTGCTGTTGAGGGCCACCTATGGCTCCTTTTTCTTTTATTTGTACATATTTTTTTAAAGTGCATCTTTGGCCTGTTTCTTTATTGTATTGAACCTTTTCCCTTTTATTAATATATTTGTTATTCTCTTAAAAAAAGAGTTATAACCATTAAACCTAATTTATAAACCCTAATCGGATTATGGAAATTGCAATATCTCGATTATCAATCTATTCAAAACCCTAATTAGATCTGAAGTTGTCCAAAAACTATTGGGAACTTATGCAAAATCTCTCTTCACATAATTTACCAATTTGATTTAATTTTTATCCTACTAAATCACCTAACTCTCGTTAGCCTAATTTAATAATTTTTCACTCGATTCACCTACCTCAATATATCGCTGAATTATGTAATCGTAGAAATTAAATAACAATAAATCCAGTAAAACAGAAACAATCAAATTCCATTAAATCAAAGATAAAACAACCTGAAGGTGAGTTTAGACATCCTCAACATTTACATAATCCTATCATCAATAGCTATCCCAATTCTATACGTTAATAATGTTGAAAATAAACTGAAAACAAGATCTGAACGGATGATGGAGGCAGCAATGTTGGGAAACCTCCTATTTTGGGAAGTACTTCACATTGGTTTCTTCTCCACGTCTCTCTTCCTTCTTCTCTTTCTCAATCTCTCGATGAACTCTCTCTAAGGTTTCTCAATGGTGGCCGTGTTGGATCGGAAAAAGAAAGCATGCAATATTTGGAGAAACGGTAGATTTCAAAACCTTTAAGAAATCATTTTTCCAACGGAAGCAACAAATCCAAATCATCATGCCAATTCATACATGATATGGTATAAGGATAATAAAAAACATAAACAAGATGAAGAGTATTACCGACTCCTTTATTACAGCTTTAAATCCTCGCTGCGCTTTCCTCTCCTTCTTCTAGTATCCTAATCCTTTGCTTTTGAATCTTTTCCTTTAACAATCTATCTTCTCTTTGTTGTTGTATCCTCAACCAATTTGATTTACCTCTTGTTCTTCAAGGACAATTAGGTTAACAAAATCCCTTGGTGGGAAAGGAGAAGAATTGTTTAGAGGAGATTTTCTTAAAAGAAGATGAACCAAAAATGAGACTCTTTCACTTGGTAATTTCGGTTCACCCTTGCATGAAAGGAGAGAGAGTCTAA
>JAOTAY010032112.1:0-24799 GCA_025629805.1 Erythroxylum baracoense
TTTTCATATAGCCATCTTAAAGATAAATGAGAAGAGTCTCATTTATTGGCTACTTTATGATTGATTAAAGTAAGAAGCGATGCGTTGGATGCTATTCTCTTCTTCCATTCCATGCATAACCAAAATTGAGGGTGTAAGAAGGTGTTTTGTATGGTTTGACTATCTCTCTCCTTTCATACATGAGTGAGCTGAAATTTGCATAAGAAGCGTCTCATTTTTGGTTTATTTCTTCTAAGAAAAATCTTCTCCAAACATTTCTTCTCCTTTCCCACCAAAGGATTTTGTTTACCAAGTTGTCTTGGAAGAACAAGAGGTAAATCAAATTGGTTGAGAATACAACAACAAGGAGAGGATAGGTTGACATTTAAAAGCAAAAGGCTTTGGATACAAGAAGAAGGACAGGATAGCGCAGCGAGAAATTAAAGTTGTAGCGAAGGAGTCGGTAATATCGCTATTTGTTTATGTTTATTATTATCCTTATACCATATCATGTATATATTGGCATGATGATTTGGATATATTGCTTCCACTAAAAATAAGATTTCTAAAAAGTTTTGAAATCTACCGGTTCTCCAAATATGGCATGCTTTCTTTTCCCGATCCAACAACATTCACTCAAATAAAGAGTTTATAGTGATATCATCACTTCTAGATGTTTTACGGAGATTGGTGATTAACCTGGCGCCAGTAGTTTGATGGAATAGCTACCCATCAAGTCTTAACACCAAGATTAGATTTTATGTGTTAATCACCATGTAGAGTGAAACGAGAGATCTAGAAGAAAAAGCCAACATAAGGGAAAAATGGTAATTTTACCCTTTATTGTGCGGATGGCTATAATATGGTTCATAATAGAGTTTGTGATTGGACATTGTATTAATAAATTGAAATACGTTTTCTCATAGTTTTAACTAATTCAAGAGTTCAGCCAATTGTTTTTAGTGGAATGACATTTGGTTAATAAGTCAGAATTAATTCTAATGAGATTAAATTAATCTCGAGTTTATTAGAGCTTGAATTATTTAAGTCCAATTAGATTCTCCACTTAGCTTCTGGGAAGGTTATCAAGGAAAGTATGAAAAATAAATGAAGGTTATCAGAAAGAAAATGAGACAATTGGAGAGAAATGGCAGAATTGGATTCAGGCTAATAAGAGCAAAACAATTTAATTAAGAGTTAATTAAATTATGTCTTAAGTCTCTAATTAAATGTTGGGCTTACACTAGTTAGTTGTTAATTATAATCCCAAATGACTATTTAATATTGGGTTGGATTTTGGTTTGATTAATTAAATTGAAATAAAAAAATGAACAAAACTGAATTTTACGAAGTTGTAGAATTCGGTGATGCTTCTCATCATTAAATGGCTTAATGATGGGTTTTAAATGAATGTGTTGTAGACGAAAACATGCAGCCCATTTTTTAACGTACTTTTGATTAAAGAATGAGGTAATGCTCTTCATTAAAAGGTTAAGTGCTGGTTTTTAAAGATGAAAAACATATAGCTCTTTTAACATTCAAAATGAATGAAATGGTTTTTTAATCTCCACTCTCTCCCAAAATTGTCCAAATGTTGGACTTGGATGGAGAGAATTCCTTGTTGTCTTTGATTAAAGAATTAATGTGAGTGGTTTTGGTCTCTCCAAGTTCTCCAAACTGTCGACCATAACAAGTGGTAATTGAAATAACGAGTTAGCATTTGATGCTAAATGAACGTGTGGTCTTTTGCTCTCCTAGATTTCTCTCCCAAACCTTCGGCTATAGAAAAATAAAAAGCTCTCCACTTGCTCTCTTTTAGTCGAATATAGCAAAGGATAGATCTCCATTTTTTCTTCTCCTTTCCCAAAAAAGGACTTTGATAACCAAGTTGTCCAAGGAGAACTAGAGGTCGATTGGATTGGTTAAGGACACAATAGCGAGGAGTCAAACCTGTCACAAGGAGTCGGTAAAATTTCGATCTTGTTCTTATTTTATTTATTTTCCTTATGCCGTATCATGTATGGATTGAAAGCATGTTGATTTGGTGTTTATGCTTCCATTGTGTTTTGATTTCGGAAATTTTTTTTGAAATCTTTCGTTTAGCCAAACCAAGCATGTTTTTGTTTTCGATCCAATAAATGGTATCAGAGCTGGTTTTATTATGCATGATTCGATTCCTATATGTGACATAGGTTGGCAATTACATTAAATTATATATGTTGCAATTTTTTTATGTGATACAAATATATGTTGTGTATGTTTTGGTTTGTTCTTTTAGTTGTCTATAGAAAATCTATTTACCATGTAAGTTTTTTTCATTTCGTTTGTAACAAGGAGGGTGGCTTATCATCGCCATGTTTCCTCCTTCTCTTATTTTTTTTCTATTTGCAAAATTCGGTAATTTTAAAGACTGAGCAGCCATAGATCAAAGAAAAGAAGGTAAATGTTTTCGGTTTTTGTTTTGTGTTAATGGCAGTATTAATTTTGAATAAATTGTGTTAATTCTAGATTTTTTTAAGTACTGAAATTTTTGTTTTACTATTTACAAATCAGATTTTTAAAAAGAAATGCCATTAACTCGTTTTTACCGAACTGGCTGGGAGTTCAAGAAGAATTTTTGGGCCTAAAGGCCTTGTATTTTTATTTTATTTTTCTAGGATGGACAATTAAAAGTAGCTATTTAATTCATGAGATGAATGGATGCAAATAATATGCAATATTATGTGAACGTATGCCATTTATAAAAATTGCCAACCTAGGTTTTGCCATGCATTCATTGTATATGAGATATATAATGAAGCAATATAGGATGGTTAATAAATTGCATCTAAACAAGATGGGATTAATGAAAACTTAAAGACTGAAAAAGATTGAGTGGGAGAGGATGCTCATGTGAGAGTCCACAGTCTCTATGCGATGGCCCATTTGCATGTGGTAAGTGTTACTCCCCATTAGAGGACATGAATCCTAGATCTTGCATGGTTTGGGTCTCCTAAAGGATAAGTCTACTCAGTGGTAGAAAATGTGGCCTCCCACTGAGGCATGGTTTGCAAGTACCTTTAGTGGATGAATCAATGGTTGCACACTCAACATTGTTTATCAATAACCTGCCCACCGTAGCTCTGTTAATAAATGCATGGACCAAATTATGGCACTTCTTAAAGAGTTAGGCATGAAGATGCTTGGTAGCTTTTTTAGTCGGAGGGTCCCAGTTTTTCTTTTAATGGATAAGATAGCCCACCGTCACTTAGTTTGTTATAGATAAGAAAAATAACCATCGTGTAAAGATTTAATTTTTTACGTTTTGTTAAATCTATCATCATGCATACATGCATTATGATTTTATACAAAATTCCAATGATTTTGACTAGTATGCTCATTCTTTAATAATTTATATTTTCAGACATAATTACCACAATATGAATCCACTCACAATGCTATTGAATAATAACAAATTGGAAAATTAAGAAAAATTTAATGAATGGAGACGTAACCTCGACATCGTTCTCCAATATGAAAAAATTTTATAGGTATTAACAGACAATGAGCTTGTACCTCCGGCTGACAAATAAACTTTTGAGTAAGTCCAGCAACATGAGCGACGACAGAATACTGATAAGACTGCCAAGTGCTATATTTTGGCTTCTATCAGTGCAATGTTGTAGAAGCAATTTGCATTTATGTAAAATGCCGGTGTAATGGTCCACTGCCTAAATAAGATGTTTAGTGTGAGGACCAGGTTTGCAAAGATGAAAGTTATCCAAACCTTTCACAATCTCAGACAAAAGCCTGGTGAACCGGTGCAGGATTACATGCTTAAGTTAATCTCTGTAATTACTGAGGCTGAGTTGCTTGGGGCAGAAATGGATGTAAAAACATAAATGATCATAATAATCAACAGCTTAAACTCTTATTTTCAATAGTAGACTATGAGATCAACAGCAAGGATTACACCTTGAGTGAGTTGATGAATACCCTCTAAAATATGAAGGAGATATTAAATAATAGGGCCAATGGCCCAAAGGCTTATGTGGCATCTTCTTCTAAGCCCAAGGGTAAGGGTAAGCAAAAGAAGAAGGGTGCAAAGAAAGTGAAGGCCCAACCCATAAAAAAGAAGGCCAAACAGGACATCAAGGAAAAGTGTTTCCACTGTGGTGAGAAGGGCCATTAGAAGAGGAATTGCACAGTCTACCTTGAAGGGCCATTGGAAGGGAAAGTGTTCTTAAGTTTATTAGGAACTAGAAATATGGAAAATTTATCTGATTCTTGGATATTAGATTCAAGAGCCACTTACCATGTTTACAATTCCATATAGGGGTTCTGATAAAGGAAAAGACTGCCTAAAGGCCAGTTTCAAGTAAAGATAACGATGGATCTTATGTTTCGACAGAAGCAGTGGGAGTAGTTATCTTAGACTTTCTTAATGGTTATAGGTTATATTTAGAGGATGTATATTACATCCCAATGGTTGTAAGGAATATGATTTCTATTTTTTGTTTAATAAAATCTGGTTATTCCTTATATTTTGAAAAAGTTGTTTCAATATATGAGAATAACGATTTTATTTGTAATGCAGTAATTAAATAGGAATTGTTCTTGTTAGAACCTATGACAGGCTCACTAAACATCATTGAATTAATACAACTAAGAAAATCCAATGACTCTACCATTAATTCAAAATAGCTGTGGCACTTAAGGATGGGTCATGTGAATCAAAAAAGACTTGACAGGTTAGTGATGGATGGGTTCTTTACAGGTTTGGATAATGATCCATTACCCACCTGTGAATTTTGTTTTGGGGGAAAGATGACCAAGGCCTTATTTCCTTCCAAAGTAAACATATCTGAATCTACGTTGGACCTGGTACATACTGATGTGTGTGGGCCCATGAACGTACAAGCTAAAGGAGGTTATGAACACTTCATAACCTTTACAGATGATTACTCTAGACATGGCTATCTATATTTGATGCACAAAAAGAGTGAGTTCTTTGAAAAGTTCAAAGAATTCAAAGCTGAAGTTGAGAAGTAGCTAGACAGGCCATTAAAACAAATTCGATCGGATCGAGGTAGTAAGAACTTATTTAGAGAGTTATAACAATTCCTAATTGACAATGGAATTGTTTCCAACTTGTCAACTCCCAAAACACCTCAATAGAATGGTGTAGCTGAGAGAAGGAATAGGACTCTATTGGAAATGGGAAGATCAATAATGTCCTACACTAGCCTTCCTGAATCGTTCTAGGGATATGCCATACAAATGAAAACTTATCTTCTTAACTTTGCTCCATCCAAATTGGTGCCTAAAACACCTAGGGAGTTGTGGATTGGACGAGTGCCTTCATTGTACCACTTGAGGACTTGGGGCTGCCCACCTTATGTTCTAAGGCCTGAATCCACAAAAATGGAACCAAGGTCAGAAGTATATTTATTTGTAGGATATCCTAAGGGTACACGAGGGTACTATTTTTATAGTCCTTAAGACATGAAGGTATTTGTGTCAATAAATGCGACCTTTTTAGAGGAAGAATTTGTGAGAAATCACAAAGGAAAAAGTGAAGTATTACTAAAGGAGTTAGCTATTTCATCCAAACTAAAAGTTGATTCAAATATCGCAGAACAAGATGTCAATATGGATTCAAGAGTTGAATCAAAACAGTGGCCTGAACTTTAATTAGTGCCTAGATGTAGTGGGAGGGTTATGAGATAACCAGATAGGTATCTAGGTGTCGAAGAAGGCATAACTGCCATCTCAGACCAAGAAGTAATGGATCCTATTACTTATACACAGGCTATTAATGATGTTGATGCAAAAAAGTGGCTCAAGGCATTGGAATTGGAAATAGATTCCATGTACGTCAACAAAGTCTGGATCCTTGTAGATTTACTACCAAGTGTAAAAGCTATAAGGTGTAAATGGATCTTCAGAAGGAAGAGAGGATCTGATGGAAAGGTAGAGACCTTTAAAGCTAGATTGGTAGCTAAGGGCTATACTCAAAAGGAGGGTATAAACTATGAGAAGACTTTTTCTCCAGTTGTCATTCTTAAGTCCATCAGAATTCTTTTGGCCATAACAGCCTATTTCGATTATGAAATATGGCAAATGGACATCAACACTGCATTTCTTAATAGGGATCTTAAGGAGATCATTTATATGGCCCAACCAGAACGATTCATTGAGCCAAGTAATGAGCATAAGGTATGCAAGTTGCAGAGGTATATTTATGGACTTAAGCAAGCATCTAGGTCTTAGAACATTAGGTTTGATAAGGCTATCAAAACCTATGGATTCATACAAAACCTAGATGAGCCTTGTATCTATCAAAGGATACAAGAAGGTAAGGTTACTTTCCTTATTCTGTATGTCGATGACATTCTACTCATTGGGAATGATGTAGGAATGTTATCTACGGTCAAAGGATGGCTGAACGAACAGTTCTCAATGAAGGATTTGGGAGAAGCTAGCTATGTTCTAGGTATCAAGCTTATAAGGGATTGTAAGAACAAGCAGATAGCCTTGTCTCAATTAACCTACATTGAGAACATGCGTAATAAGTTTGCCATATAGGATTCCAAGAGGGGTTTCACACCTAATAGATATGGAATCAAACTTTCAAAGGAGCAAGCACCTAATATCCAAGATAAGGTTGAACTCATGCTCAATATTCTATATACTTCAGTAGTTGGAAGTTTAATGTATGCTATGCTTTACACTAGACCAGATTTCTATTACACAGTGAAACTGGTAAGCAGATTTTAGTCCAATCCAGGAATGGATTAATAGACTGTGGTCAAGTGCATACTGAAGTATCTTCGTAGGACGAAAAACTTAATGCTTGTTTACTCTAGAAGTGACCTTATTCCATTAAGATATATGGATTTCAATTTCCAATCACATGTTGATTTAAAGAAATCAACTTTTGGTTCTATATTTACTTTGGGAGGTAGAGTGATAGTTACGTTTGGCATGAGGTTTTAGGGTTTAATCTGGTAAGTATTTAGCGTTAAATTGAGAGTTAAATGTGTGTTTATGTGTTAATTATGTTAGTTTGTATGTTTTTATGTCTTTTATGGGTTAGTATGAATCTTTGAGCTTAATTGTTATATTTTTGAGGTACCTTGATGTGTGTGTTAGTTTTGTAGGGTAAACGGGGAAGAACGATGAAGATTTGAAGAGTTTCGGGCTAAAAGACGTAGGCCACGTTCATGCACAGTGGCCACAATTGTGATAGAGAAGGATGAGTCAGAAGCATCCAGACCACGATTATGCACCAGGGGCCACAATCATGACATAGAACATCAAATTAGGCCACGATGCCCTACATCAGGCTGACACGAAAACTCAAAATTTGAGTAATTTTTTGGACCGTTTTGACCTCGGGTTTGACCTATGGCTGCCAAAGAATAAATAGAACAATACCTAGTAGCCACCATCAGTTTTTAAAGAGCCGAGAGAGCTATGCAAAAAGGGAGATTCTACAAAAGTCCAAGAGAGACCTAGAGGGAGATCAAGCGATTGAGGAAGGAGACAAAGGAAGAGAGGCACGGAGATATGTTTAGCATGACGTACTTCCCGAAACAGATGGCTTCCCACAGTTGGTACCTCTGATATCCATTCCGACAGTATTTTCTTTTTTTATCTCGATTTCATTGATGTATGATATTTGGATATTGATTCGAAATATTGTCGTTAACTGTTGATCTTTTGTCTAAACTCACCTTCGGGTTTTTTGATCTTGAGATTAATAAAAGTTATTTCATTATGTTTTATTCGATATATTTGTGATTGAATTTCGATTCTTCATAACTTGGAAACAAATTGAGAGGGTGAGTTGAGTGAAAATCATCAATTTAGGCTAACGAGAGTTAGGTAAATCGTTAGGTAGAGAGTTGAATCAAACTAATTGAGTTGTGTAATGAAAGATCGAACATAGATTCCCAGTAGGTTGATAGACAACTTTAGAACTAATTTAGGTTTTGGACCAATTGCAGATCGGGAGATCACAATTTTCATAATTTGAATTAGGGATTATTAATTAAGGTTAAGAATTATAACTCGAGAGAGAGTAATTCACCCTAGGATCGTCTAGGCCCATTAAATCAAAATTTTCATAATTGAGTAGATTTTCTTTAATTTCGAATAAATTCCCCCTTTCTCTCAATTGGTTACTTCTAGGTTGAATTTCGAATTATTTGTGTGAGTTTGCTTTTGTTTGTTATTTTGGTGATTTAAATTCTCGTATTTGATTTTTGATTGATTTACTTTTCTGCAGTAGTTGTTAGGTTTGTGACTTAGCTGCCGTTAGACTTAGGACTAGTTCCCTTCCTTGTGGGATCGACATCTTAGGTACTACGCGAATGACTCATGCGCTTGCGGCAATTACCAAGGTTAAAAATATTGAAACTTAGAGAATGTAACCTTGAGCGAACAAGTTTTTGACGTCGTTACCGGGGAAGGCAATTTAGTTCTTTAGTCTAAGGTTTTTCCACTAATTTTTGTTTTTATTAAAAAAATTTGGGGGCGTAAAGTAAAGACACATCGAGACATCTTAGAATGGGATATCTAAAGAGTTGAATGCGGACCAATGATCGAAGATAGATATTATAGGGAGAAAGGAAATTTTGAGAATTACAATGAGTCACAGTATGGTTGGAGAAATAAGAACCCTTATTGGACCATGTACACTTCGAGGTGGCAGAATCACCCAGATTTCTATTAGTCCAACAATGAAAGTACTCACATAGGACACCAAGATCTATTTGAATTTCAATATGACGAATCGAGTTCATGGGATTCTAAATTGGACAAGATCTTGGATAAGTTCACAGTTATGGAAGAAGGGAAGAAGAGACTAGAAGAGCAAATTCAATTTGTTGGCAACCAAGAGACGATGGAAGTGTAAGAGGAAAATAATTCCAACCCTCGCTATTATCCACTAGTCCTGGATAAACCACATGTGAAAATTGAAAATTCTGGGTTAAATATCCATGTAAAGAACCCTATCCTTTGGATTGATGATGATAAGGAGACATTCCACATGAATGATGTATTTAAGAATCCAAAGGTTAGTAGCTCATTCAGGATAATTGATGTGTTTGAATCTTCTGAAGAACAAAAGAGTGAAGAACAAATGACGACAGACATCAAGTTTAAAGAAAGTATGGAAGTCTCTGTTCGGGGAAGCAGAAGAAGCTGAGGAAATGAAGGTGATTACCGAAGAAAGAGAGAAACTCACCTTTTTATAGGGCAAATTGTTGGATTCTATTAAAGATTCAGGGAGTTTTATTATTCCCTATTTTATTGACTATTTGTTAGAAAAACAGGACATTACTGAGCTTCTTTGGTTTTCTCAACTTTATTAATATTGTCCTTATGATCATTTTGCAATATGTAGCTTACTCACAGGCTACAAAGCTGATGTTGAACGAGAAGGGTAGAAGCAAGCCGCTCATAATTGATCCTAGCTGAGTTTTAAAGGATGAAGGTAAAGCTAATGACCATAAATTAGCACATTTAGTAGTAGGTTTAAATTGTTGAGTAGTTAGGTTTGTTTTAAATTCTTAAATAAGTCGTGAATAATTTGAAATGGTTTGGAGTGCTAATTCTTTTGTTCTCTTAACTCACTTATAAAATAGGGAAACATTTTTTATGTCAAGATGATTTGGTCTCAACACTATAGCCATCACCATCTTTTTCTCTATAAATGATTTCGTGTTCTAACCCTTTTCGTTTCATTTTGTGTTAGTTTTTCTTCTTATGTTTTTCGTATATTGTGTTTGTTTCTCCCGAGTGGGTGTTCTCTTCTCACATTGAGGACAATGTGTTGTTCAAGTGTGGGGAGGGATTATGTGTTTTTATTTTGTATGTGAATTTTGCATATTGTATGATAATATTAGGTTGCATAGTGTGAAGTGTGTAAATACGTCAATGGCTTAGATTGAGTGAATTTTTTTAAAATTTTGGACATAGTCTATTAGGTTGTAAACAATCATTAGCCTGCGAAATTAGTGAATGAGGGGGCCTTTGGATCAATATACAACCTAATTAGGACTTAGTGTAAATTTAGCACCCTATAGATTGTCACGTTCATTCATAATTTGAGGTCTTTTAGGTTAAGTAGCTCAACTAGTATTTTTCATGGAAACGAATAGCTAAAAGCAACAAGGTATGCAAAAATAAAAAAGTTAATAAGTATTTAATAATCACTATTCCACTGATCTTCGGGTAATGAATAGAGCTAGTAGCCAGTTGAAAACGTGATGTAGCTGAGTAATTAGATCGATAGGCATCACAAATGTGTGCCTTCGCAAAAAAAAGGCTATAATGACGTTTCAAACAAGCTATTAATAAACGACTTAATCAAGTAACCGAATCGACATTCATCGCAAATGTTTGCCTCCGAGTAAAAGGCTAAGTCCTGGGTGAAAAAAATAATAAATAAAATATAAAAAATTGTGTGTTTTAAATAAAAACCTACCGGACTTGTAATAGGCTTGAAGTTTCATGCAACTATACCTAGGAACAGTTACCGAGTCTGAGGGATCGAAAAATTATTAATGTGTATGCACAATTGAAATAGGTAAATAGGTTAACACTTGGTCTTGAGTTAGTTGTATATTTAGTTCAAAGCCCTTAGACGTATATTTTGTTTGTTAATGATTTGATATAATTCGAATGATTGTGTCCATGATTAAATTTATTTCATGAAGATTAGAGCCGTTATCGCATTATTGTATTGTGTGTCTTTGATGTTACGTGTTGTTGTTTTATTTGCTTGAGGACAAGTAAACGTTTAAGTGTGGGGATGTTGATAGTTATGATTTGTATTGTGTTTTAGGGTTAGATTTGATAAGTATTTTAATGTCATTTCAAGTGTTTAATTACATTTAGGGTTTAATTAGGTTAGTTTTTATATTTAAGTGTTTTTATGGGTTAGTTTGAATCTTTGAGCTTAAATTGGATATTTTTTAGGCACCTTAATGTGTGTGCTAGTGTTACAGGATAAATAGGGAAGAATGGGAAGAGTTAAAGAGTTTTTGGGTCAAAAGTATAGGCCACGATCGTGCACACAGGGCCACGATCGTGCACCGCATCAGGCTGAACTCAAGTTTCAGACTAATTTTTAGGTCGTTTTAACCCCGACTTTGACCTAGAGCCTCGAAGATATAAATAGAATATGATGTGACCACTAGCAGAAGTCAGGGAGGGAGAGCCAAGAGTTTAATAAAAAAGTTTCATTCTGCCGATTGTGAGAGAAAACCTAGGGTGACCGAGAGATTGAGGAAGGAGACAAAGGAAGAGAGACACGGTAAAGAGCTTGACGCGAAGTACTTCCCGAAATAGGAGGTTTCCAGCTATCATCGTCTGGAATTCCGTTCCCTACATTATTTCCGTTATTTCAATTTTATTCATGTATAGAATTGAACTAGGTGTTGGGATTTGTTTGGTTGAATGTTGAGTTGATGTCTAAACTCACCTTTGGATTTGATTCTTGAGATTAACGAAGTTTATTCGATTGTGTTTTTATTGATTGGATTGTGATTTAAGTCCTATTCTTAATAACTTAGCAATAGACTGAGAGGGTGAGCTAAGTGAAAATAATCAATTTGGGCTAACGAGAGTTAGGTGAATTGATAAGTAAAGGATTAAATCAAACTGGTAGAATCGTGTAATGAGAGATCGAGCATAGGTTCTCGGTAGGTTAACAGACAACTTTAGATCTAATTTAGTTTTTGGGTCGATTGCGAATCGAGAGATCGGAATTCCCATAAATTGAATTAGGGTTTATCAATTAGGGTTAAGAAGTATAACTCGAGATTGAGTAATTCACCCTAGGACCATCTAGGCTCGTTGAGTTAATAATTGCATAATTGATTGAGTTTCTTTAATTTCGAATTAAAATCCCCTTTCTCTCACTTGGTGATTTCTAAGTTGATTTTGGATTTGGTTGTGTGATTGCTTTTTTGTTGCTTTTAACACTTTCGATTCTCATATCCGATTATCAATTGATTTACTTTTTTGCAATAGTTATTAGGTTTGTGACTTAGCTGCCATTAGAGTTAGACTAGTTCCCTTCCTCGTGGGATCGACACCTTAGGTACTACGCGAACGACTCGTGCGCTTGTGATAGTTACCAAGGTTAAAAATATTGAAACTTCGAGCGTGTAACCTTGAGCGAACAGCTAGATGAAGGATGTTAACAAAACTCATGTTGATGGTTAGGTTGTGAGAGTGTGAGTATCATGAATGGAGAGAAAAATAAGATGAGAGATTGCAAAAAGTAACAAATGAAGATGGTCTTTCTTATCACTTGCCACATGTCATTTTCTTGTGGTTCCACTTGTCTCTTAATAAGTAGTCCATTTGTCTCTCAATTTGTATGCCATTTGTCACTTAATTTTCTATGCCACTTGTCGATAAATCCTAATGCCATGTATCACTCATTTCTATTATCATGTGTCACTTATTTCTATTGTCATTTATCAATTTGTCTTACCATTTAGATTTTTTCCTACTATAAAAATACACATAAATTTATAAATCTTCCAATTTTAAAAAATAAATTATAAATTAATAATTGAAACCATCAAACCAAAATTTAAGACAAAAATTCACAATTCACATTATGATCATTTTAAATCTTTCGTACCCAGAACATGTTAATTGAGTGCTTATACGATCTTTGCAATGTGTACAAAAATCCAAATTCGTGTGTGTGTATGCTAATGGTATGCATGTGAATGCTATGCACCTCATAATTTCTCAATGCTATTGCTCATATATCTTGATAGCCTAGGGCTTTAACCCTTAGTATGGAAAATGAATTATTACAATTCTCCCCATTAAGAAATTTCGTCCTCGAAATTCTTACCTGATTGATCAAACAGATGTAGGTACTGATTCCTCATGTTCTCCTCTA
The DNA here is from genome assembly GCA_025629805.1 of Erythroxylum baracoense. NCBI lineage: Eukaryota > Viridiplantae > Streptophyta > Magnoliopsida > Malpighiales > Erythroxylaceae > Erythroxylum > Erythroxylum baracoense. The sequence goes on from JAOTAY010032112.1 coordinate 12,899, forward strand.
TTTCCTATGTGGTTTCTTCTCTCGAATGATTTCTCCAAAGGACTTTCATTAGTGGGATCATTCGGTTTCTCAGTTGCTTCATCTGATAGCCCATTATTTTGACCAGTTCCTCGACATAAATCAAATTACTTACAACTTCAACTTTTTGAGCCAGCAATATATATGTGGGATTAGACTGATATCTTCTGAGCATACTGACAAGAAACATATTATGGATCTGAGCCATTTCTACTGACAATGCTAACTTGTAAGCCAATGGTCCAACTCTCTCTGTAATCTCATATGGATCAATGTATCTAGGACTTAGCTTACCCTTCTCCTCGCCAAGGTGATACTTTCAGAAGCACTTTATCTCTTGCTTGATATTTCATATATCTCGGGTATTGATCTGTATAACTTTTTTGACATTTTTGCGCTACTTTAATCCTACTACGGATCAATTTAACCTTATCAACAGTATCTTGAATCAGTTATAGGCCTTCAACAATTCTTAGACCCTCTTTATCCCAATACAAAGGCAAATGACACTTTCTGTTGTATAACGCTTTATATAGTGCCATACTAATACTACTGTGATAATGATTATTATATGCAAATTCAATCAGAGCTACATACTAATTCCATACTCCTTGGAGCTCGAAAACACAAGCTCTGAGCATATCCTCAACAATCTTAATAGTTCTCTCACTCTTTCCATCTGTTTGAGGATGAAATGATGTACTAAAGTTTAATCTTGTACCCAAAGCTGTCTATAAACTACCCCAAAATCTTGAAGTAAATCTGGGGTCTCGGTTCGATACAATAGACACTGGGATCCCATATAATCTCACTATTTCATTCACATATCTCTGAGCTAACTGATCTAGTGTATTATTCTACCTCATAGGTAAGAAATGGACCGATTGTGTCAACCTATCAATAATGACCCATATAGCATCATGTTGCCTCGGAGTCTTTGGCAATCTTATAAGAAAATCTGTAATAATCCTCTCCCATTTCTATTCCAGAATAGGTAATGACTGTAACTTCCCAATCGGAGCTTGATGCTCTGCTTTAATCTGTTGGCAAGTTAAACACTTAGCAACATATTCAACCACTTGTTTCTTTATCTTGACCACCAAAAATGTTGTTTCAGCGTATTATACATCTTGCTAATACCAGGATGCATAGCATAGGCTGCTCTATGTGCTTCCTCCTAAATCTCTTTTCTCAGATCCTCAATATTAGGTACATACAATCTCTGCTTTAATCACAATGTATCATCTCTCAATTCAAACTCAGAATTCAAATTATGTTTCAACTTCTCAATAAACTTCACAAATAATGGACCCTTACTTTGAGCTTTTTGAATTCTTTCATGTAACATTGGTTTGAGCCTTAACATAGATAATAATGTTTCATTCAGCCCCAAATTCAGCTCAACATTCAATGCTCTCAATTGAACCAGGTTTGGTAACCTTTTTGTTTGAACTTGAGAGCCACACTACTATTAGATTTTTTTCTTAATGCATCAACTACAACATTAGCTTTACCAGGATGATACTCAATTGTGCAATCATAGTCTTTAAGCAATTCAATCCATCGTCATTGTCTTATATTCGATTCCTTTTGACTCAACAATTACCTCAAACTTTTATGATTAGTGAAGATTTGAAATGTCTCACCATACAGATAATGTCTCCAATTTTCAAAGCAAACACCACTGCAGCAAGTTCTAGATCATGAACTGGATAATTGAACTCATGAGACCTTAACTGTCTCGATACATGAGCAATCGTTTTACCATGCTACATCAAAACACATCCTAATCCCTAGTGTGACGCATCACTATACACGACATAACCTCTAGATCCAGATAGAATAGCTAAGATGTTATAGTTAATCGATGTTCTAATTCCTCAAAACTCCTCTGGAATTCATCAGTCCATCAAAAAGGTATATTCTTTCTCTAAAGTTTTATCCAAGGGCTGAGATTAGTGAAAACCCCTCGATAAATCTCTGGTAGTATCCTGCTAATCCAACAAAACTCCGAATCTCAGACATATTACTTAGAGCATCCCACTTCATCACTGCCTTTATTTCCTTTGGGTTTACCTGTATGCCCTGTCCAGATACTATATGACCCAAAAATACTACTTGATCAAGCCAAAATTCACACATATTAAACTTGGCATATAATTGCTTCTCTCTCATTATCTGGAGGATTAATCTCAAATGCTCAGAATATTCCTCTTTACTTTTCGAATACACTAGAATATCATCTATGAATAAAATCACAAAATGATCTAAATAAGGTTGTAATACCTTATTCATCAAAGCCATAAAAGCTGTCGGAGCATTTGTTAACCCAAAAGGCATCGTCAAAAAATCAAAGTGCCCATATCTGGTTCTAAATGCACTCTTCGGTACATTGGCCTCTACTATTTTCACCTAATAGTACCATGATCTCCAATCTAGTTTAGTGAACACTTGAGCTCCCTGTAACGGATCAAGTAAATCATCTATCCCAAAAAATAGGTACTTATTCTTCACTGTCACCTGATTCAATTGTCTATATTTAATACATAACCTCAAAGTCCCATCTTTCTTCTTCACAAATAAAACTGAGGCTCCTCAAGGTGATACACTTGGTCTAATAAAACCCCTATCTAACAACTCCTGTAACTGAGCCCTAAGTTCCATAAGTGTCATCCTATATGGAGGAATAGATATAGGACCAGTACTTGGAATAAAGTCGATAGCAAACTCCATTTTCCTAACTGGGGGTAAATCAGATAATTTAGCGAGAAACAAATCTAAGAAATCCCTAACAACAGAAATATCATGCACTATTTGTTCAGTATGGGTATCAACTACATAGGCTAAATAAGCCTCACATCCTCCTCAAATCAATCTTAAAGCACTCATTAATGAAATCAATCTAACTGGCACTGTTTGACTAACACCTCGAAAGATTACTCTCGGTTGATTAGGAGATTCAAGAATCACCTCCTTAGTGTAGCAGTTCATCATAGCCCCATGAGTAGTGAGCCAATCCATACCTAAGATAAGGTCTATCTCATTTAACTGCAATACAATCAGATTAGCTTCTAACTCTACCTATTCAACCTAAATAATATAACCTTTACACACTTCTTCTATCACTATAGTACTACCTACCAATGTACTCACCTATAAATAACAATTCAACATTTCTCTCTTACAATGCATTTTAAATGCCAGATGCGGTGCGATAAATAAATACGTAGATCCAAGATCTACTAATGCAAATGTTTTAAAATTAAAGTCATTTAACATACCTGCTACAACATCTGGGAAGTTCTAAGCCTCATGTATGGTGATGGCAAAAATTCTGGCCTGAGACTGCGTTTGATTACTTCGCACCTCAGTCCTGACAGTAGGACCAGCTGAACTCACTCTGCCTCTACCTCTGCCTCTCTGTCTAGATCCACTATATCTGCTCTGTTGAACAGTCATTTCAATTACTGCTCCTCCTCTCACTCCAGACTGTGCTCTGAAAGTTACAGAACAGTCTCTAGTCTGATGTTTAAAAGATTCATAATAAAGGCAGGATCTCGATAACTTCCAACATTCTCCACTATGCTTCTTTCCACAATGTTCACAGTTAGGCATTTGTTACATCTGCCCAAGATTAGACCTTTACCACTACCAGTCTATGCAAAACTGTCTCTTAGTCTAAATCCTGACTGTCTCGATCTAGTCGGTGGTCAAAATGATCTATTCTGCCATTTACTAAATCTTCTGCCATAACAAACTTGGGACTCACCCTGTCCCTTCATTCTAAATTGTTACCTATATTCTCCTTATCTGTCACGACCTAAAACCACATCGGGCAAATGAAAACTGTCGCATACCCAGGCTAAGGATACTCAGGTATCTTAACCTAATTATGCAAGGCTAACTAGATATCTTTAAAAATATTTTGACAGCACAACGACTGTATTTTGAAAATCCCAAAATGAGAAACACCTGTAAATTAGTTTCAAACGCATTTCTATATTCACATTAAAACTTTACCACAACTTCTAGACTTTAAAGTCCATTCTTGTTTTAGGGCTTATTTTGTTATGTATTAAGTGTTAATTTGAGTGTTTAGTATATGTTTAGTTTAGAATTGTGTTAGTTTATGTGTTTAAGTGTTTTTATAGTTTAATATAAGTCTTTGAGCTTTAATATTATGTTTTTAAGGTACCTTGATGTGTTTATTAGTGTTTCAGGGTCAACAAAGAAGAACAGAGAAGTTTCGGAGGCTTTCAGGTTGAAATCACAGCCCACAATCGTGGCACAATAGGCCACGATCTTGACAGAAACATAGGAGCTAGCCCACGATCGTGGCATATGAGCCACAATCGTGACAAAAGACTCTGTCACCCTGATTTCCACGATCATGATAGAAAGGTTTGACGCATGCCAAAACCTTAGAGAGCTTTATCGAGAAATTGAGAAAGAAACGAAGGAAGAGAGACGTGGAGAAGAAGCCTACGCGAAGTATCTTCCAGAATAGGAGGTTTCACTTCGTTGCTACCTCCGTCATCTATTCCGAGTCTATTTCTAGTTTTATTTCATTCTTTATAATTGTATAGAATTTGAGATAGCCATAGATGATAGATTTGTTACATGTTGAGGATTTGTCTAAACTCACCTTCGGGATATTTTATCTTTGATATTAATAAATTTGATCGATTGCGTTTTTATTAAATTTATTATGATTTGAATACTTACATAATTCGGTAACAAACTGAGAGGCTGAACCGAGTGAAAAATTATTAAATTGGGCTAACGAGAGTTAGGCCCAATCTAATAGATCAATAATTGAATCAAACCAGTAAATTTGTGTAACGAGAGATCTTGCATAGGTTTTCGGTTGTTTATTGGACAATTTCATATCTAATTTAGGTTTTCGATAAATTGTGAATCGAGAGTTTGTAATTCCCATAATCTAATTAGGGTTTATAAATTAGGGTTAATGATTATAACTTGAGAGAGAGTAAACAACCCTAAGACCGTCTAAAACCGATAATTTAATAAATTTATAATCAATTAGGTTTTCATTAAAGTCAGATAAAATTCCCCTTTCTCTCAATTGGTAGTTTTTAGGTTGTTTTGTGATTGGGTGTTGCATCTGCTATCTTGTTATTATTTTCAAATTTGATTATTGGAACTAATTGCGTGATTGAAATATTTTCTTGTTTAGTTTTGTTCTTTTTTGAATTATTGAGATTTGAGTTTAGCTTTAGATTTTAGTATTAGACTAACACTCCTCGTGGGATCGACACCTTAGGTTCTATATGAACGACCCGTGCATTTGTGAAATATCGAGGTTAATTATTAAAGCTTTTTTATATCGAAAACCTACGATCAAGTTTTTGGTGTCATTACCGGGGAGGCGATTAGTTTAGTTATATAGTTTAAGATGTTTAGTTAGTTTTTAATCTTTTGTTTTCATTTTTTTATTTCTAAAATTATGCTCTTGCATGAACACAAGGGTCATGAGAGGTTCGAGTCGTGCAGCTAAAACTACATATTTAGACATCACATGGCTAGAATGAACCCTTAGGAAAGCTCGACGAGAGGAAGAAAAGATCTTGAAATCAACAATGGCTGAGGAATTTCAGCAAAACATGGACCACAGAGTGAACCAAGGATGTCAACAGTGGACCCTTATAGACTTCATGAGGCCAGGGTTCAATGCAGCAAACCAAGGAGTAGTTAGGCCACCTGTTCAAGCAGCCCCCTTTGAGATTAAACCAGCCCTCTTAAATATGCTTCAGTAGAATGTGCAGTTTTATGGATTAGCAAACGAAGACCCAAATGCATATATAATGAACTTCCTCAAAATCTGTGATACCCTTCGGTACCATCAAATGTCGGAAGATGCGATCAGAATTTGGCTATTCCCCTTTACCCTTAAAAATAGAGCAAAGGAGTGGTATCATTCTCTGAACCCAGCCAATGTCACGATGTAGGATCAGCTAGTTCGTGCCTTCTTCGATAAGTATTTCCCTCTGACCAAGACGATGAAGATCATCAAGGAAATTACTAATTTTTAGCAAGGTGATGGGGAATTGATCTACGAAGCATAGGAGAGATACAAGAATTTGCAACGAAAGTGCCTATATCATAACCTACCCGAGGAATTCCTATTGCAAATATTCTATAATGGAGTAAACCCATTGACGAGAGGCACAATTGATGCAGCTTCAGGAGGATCATTGATGAGGAAGACAGTTAATGAAGCATAAGAGTTGATAGAGGAGTTGGTGAGCAATAGCTGCTTGTGGATGAACGAGCAAGGTAGGCAACCTACTACCTTCAGAGGGCAAAAAGGAATTGTGACTGTCAATCAAATGACTAAAATGCAAGAAAAAATTGACAACTTGATGCGACAGTTCAACAGCATGAAAGCTTCGTCCTTAGCCCAGGTGAAAGCCATACAACTAATGTGTGAACTCTGTGGACAGATGGTCTATGATACTGTGGATTGTTACTTTATAAAGGAAGGTGATTCGGAGTAAGTAAATTATATGAGAGTGCAATATGGATGAGGAGGGGAAAACAATCCCAACTCTAACACTTATAACCTTAGGTGGAAGAATCACCCTAACTTCTCTTGGACAAATAATGCCAAAGGACAGTTCGTGCCACAAGGACAACTGAACTTCCAATAAGATAAACCAAGCTCGATGTAAACTAAGTTGGATAAGATTTTGGATAAGATTGGAAGCATGGAGGATTCGTATTGGAGGCTGAAAGGCAAATTCGAACAAGTAATAAAGAGCCATGCCTCATTAATACATAATCTGGAAGTCCAGGTAGGCCAACTAGTAGAGGAAATGTCTACTTGGAATGCAGGCCCTTCCATATAATACCGAGTCAAACATGAAAGAACGGATTATGGCTATCAGTTAGACCCAGGGTTAGGAGCCTGAACAGGTAAATGAAGAAGGAGATAAAGGAGAAGGTCAATTAATTAAGAAATTCCTTCCAAGTGAGCCCGTAATCGATCCAATTAAGGTAACTCGACCTGGAATCCCATACCCTATCTTTGCTCAGCGGAAGAAAATTGCAAGTAGGGCAGCTAGGAATTTGAAGGAGATTGAATCAAACAAGGTTGAGGAAGTAACGAAACTACTACAAACGAAGCTCACATTAAAGGAATCTGTTAAGAAGAAGGTTAAGGAGCATATATCGGAAGAATACCCTAACATCGCACAGAAGAAAGAAGATCCAGAGGATTTTTATATTCCTTGCAGTATTAAAGAGTCATTATAGACAGGGAATTCGCAGATTTGGGAGCAAGTATCAACATGATGCCCTACACCTTTAGTCAGAAGTTGGGGTTAAGAGAGTTAGTACCCACAAAGATGTTGGTAAAGATAGCTGACAGAATAGTACATCAATCGAAGGGGATTATTTAAGATGTACATGTAAAAGTTGATAAATTTACCTTTCCCACAAACTTCTATATATTGGACATTGGAGAAGATGTGGGGACCTATATGGTTCTTAAATGTTCGTTCCTGGCCACTGTTCTTTCAATCATTGACGTTGATGGGGTGAACTAACTCTCTGAGTAGGAAAAGAGAACTTAACCTTCAAAATGTCAAAGAAAGAATACAATTCTCTGTTACCTCCGATGAATATCAAGGAAACCAAACCTTGAGGATAATAGGAAGATAATGAGGATCCTGGGAATGCATTCAGGAAGAAGTGATCATGTAAGAAAAGGCGAGGAAAGGAGAATCACAAGGAAGGTGGAATTCAGTGCATGGTAGCTCATGTCCAAATTGTGAGATTAGTGACTGCACTACTATTGCACCATTCATTCGAACCACCGTGAGCTAAAAAGGGCATCGATCTACTGCCGTTAAAAGAAGCGCTACATGGGAGGCAACCCATGGAATTTTATTAGCTTTGATTGTTTTTGTTAGAACATTTGAATTCCATAGTTAGGATTATTTTATTTTTGAATAAAATCAAGAAGGAATAAGATTTCAAAATAAAGTGGATGATTGATCAAGCAAGCAAAATAGAGGTGAAAGGGCCATAAAAGAATTAATAAGTGATTTCAAAAAAAAATGGGAAGAGAACAAAAGGTAAAAAAATGAAGAATCGGTGGCTAGGCTACGATCGTGTCCTGCGACTTGGTAGAAAAGGAGAGCATTCATTTTTTGAAGGAAATTTTACGATTTTACCCTCCAACTGCCTTTATGTTTATTTCTAACTTCACCTTTTCATTCACTTTCACTTTTACTTTATCTCTCTAAAATTGAAACTTACAAACACTTTCATATTTCTCTATAAAAATTTCAATCTTTTAAATTTCTTCCAAATTCTACCTATTCACAAGAAATATGCCGCGCATTAAGCAATCAGCCAAACAGGAGCAATCATCAGGACGAAATCAAGTTACAGGATGAGGGAGAAGAAACAGAGCAGCAGACTTCAGAACACCCTTCCCGATCTACATAGAGGAGGAAGGTATTGGTTTCCAATCCCTAAATGTTATACAAATTGTAGTTCCTAAATATTTTGATTTTGAAATGCTCGATAGGTTAGAATTGCACGATAAGGTAGAGAACTTAGCTTAATGAATCCAGTGGGCCGAATGTATACATTTCCAATTTCCTGTCTACCAGGAGCTCACTTTGTAATTTTTCACTTCCCTGTCCTATGACCCTAGGAACCCCAAGGAAATGTGGTTTAGGTTAAGAGGAAGAGCTTATGAACTAAACATAGAAATAATGTGCAATATATGTGGGTTCCCTGAATCCTCCATTATCGATCAGTATGATGATTTTTATCCTTCTTGCTATTGGAATGAACTCACTGGGATGGAGAAATTTGAGGCCAAAAATACCCACAACAACATAATAAGGACCCACGAACACTTATTATTGCACAAATTAATGTGTCAGCTAGTTTTTGATGAATCAGAAACCACCAAGTATTCCACAAAGTAACTCTTTAAGTTATGGTGCATGGACCACAACATTCCAGTGTGCACATCCATACATGTGCTAAAAGCTATTATTGCGACTCCGCACAAGAGGACCAACAATTTAGGTATGGGGTACCAAGTGTCTGCCATTGCTGAATATTATTGCATATATTGTAGTGGGTTAACTGTTCACCTCCTTGAGTTCCTAAACCATCACCATTTATGACAGGCTGATATCCTTAAGTCCCACAACATGGAACTTTAGGAAATCAGCCAGAAGAGATATGTTAAGATTAGGTAAGTTTGAGTTCAACACTGCCTTAGCAGGCGGAAGAGGACTCAACCAGTGAAGAGTCCGAGGAAGAGGAAGAGACAGAAGAACTAGGATGGAAGAAAGTTCTGGACACAATCTCCATAAACAACACGGTGATTACAGATCAACTAACGGAGAACTCCAGAATGATAAGGGAGATGGCCCACACTCAACAACACCAGAGCTAGGATATACATCATATCCATCAATATTTTGAGGCTCAGGGCGTTTAATTGCCGCCTCCAACACTATCCCCGCCTCCATCTCCAAAAGATTTTTTCTAACCTATTTTTCTTTTTCAAATTAGTCTTCATCTTTATTTTTATTTTTATTTTTATTTTTATTTATTTTCTGTTTACTTTAATTTATGTTTCTTCTTTTCTTTTATGTGCTTGTTTGTTCCCTTTTCATGTTGAGGACAATGTGTTGTTCAAGTGTGGGGAGGGGTATGGGTTTTGCTTTGTATGTGATTTTGCATATGGTATGATAGTTATTAGGTTGCATTTTGTAAATTGTTTGAATGTGTCAATGGCTTAGATGGAGAGAAATTAATTTAATTTGAACATAGTCTACTAGGTTGTGAAGAATCATTAACTCGTAAAAAATTAGTGAATTAGGGTCTTTGGATAAATATATAGCTTAATTAGGATTTAGTGTAAGTTTGTCACCTTTAAATTGCCACATTCATTCATAATTTGAAGCCTTTCAACTTAATTAGCTTTACTAGTATTTTTCATGGAAACGATTAGCTAAAACAACAAGGTAGGTAATAAAAAATGTTTATTAAATAACTAACTATTTCGCTAACCTTCGAGTTATAAATAGAGCAAATAGCCAGTTGAGAACGTGATATAGCTAAGTAACCGGATTGACATGCATCACAAATATGTGCCTCCGTGTCAAAAAGTTATAATGACATTTCAACCAAGCTGTTTAATAGAAATGACTTAGTCAAGTAATCGGATCGATATTCATCACCAATTTTTCCTCCGAGTAAAAGACTAGGTCTTTGTTTAAATAAATTAAAAAATGTGTTCTTAATAAAAACCTACCGGATTTGTAATAAGCTTGACTTTTCATAAAAACGTACTTAGGAGCAGTTATAAAGTCTGAATGACCAAAGAATTATTAATGTGTTTGTGCAATTGAAAAGGGTAAATAATTCAACACTTAGATCTCGATTAATCTGTATATTTAGTTCAAAGCCCTTGAATGATTGTGTTTAAGATTAAATGTATTTCATGAAGTTGAAGCCATTGCCTCATTACTGCATTGTGTGTTGTGTGTTTGATGTTTTGTTTACTTGAGGAAAACAAACGTTTAAGTGTGAGAATGTTGATAGGTGTGAATTGCATCATGTTTTAGGGCTTAGTTTGTTATGTGTTAAGTGTTAATTTGAGTTTTTAGTATGTGTTTAGGTTAGAATTGTGTTAGTTTATGTGTTTAAGGCTTTTTATGGGTTAGTATAAGTCTTTGATCTTTAATATTATGTTTTTGAGATGCCTTGATGTGTTTGTTAGTGTTTTAGGGTCAACAAAGAAAAACGGAGAAGTTTCAGAGACTTTCGGGCCGAAACCACGACCCACAATCATGGCACAATAGGCCACAATCATGACAGAAACATGGCACGATCATGATAGTAGACTCTGCCACGACCCACGATCATTATAGAAAGGTTTGATACTAGCCATTATCGTGACATGCAGGGCCACGATCATGGCCTACATCGGGCAGACGTGCAAATAAGAGAAAAAGTTAAGTTTTGAGGGATTTTTGGGACTATTTTGACCCCGAAAAAACCCTAGGGCTGCCAAGTTATGTAAAGAACAAGAAGAACACAAGAGAGGAGCTTTTGCGTTAGCCACAATAATGAAACCCTAAAGAGCTTTATTGAGAGATTAAGAAAGAAATGAAGACAGAGAGACGTGGAGAAGAAGCCTACGGGAAGTATTTCCCAAAATAAGAGGTTTCCCATCGTTGCTACCTCCGTCATCCATTTCGAGTCTGTTTCTAGTTTTATTTCATTCTTTATAATTGTATAGAATATGAGATAGCCATAGATGATAGTTTTATTAAATGTTGAGGATTTGTCTAAACTCACCTTCGGGATATTTTGTCTTTGATATTAATGAAATTTGACTGACTACATCTTCATTGAATTTATTGTGATTTCAATTCTACACTTCCATAATTAGTAACAAACTGAGAGGGTGAGCCGAGTGGAAAATCATTAAATTGGGCTAACGAGAGTTAGGTAATTTAATAGATCAAGAATTGAATTAAACCGGTAAATTTGTGTAATGAGAGATCTTGCATAGGTTTTTGATAGTTTATTGGAAAATTTCAGATCTAATTTAGGTTTTGGATAAATTGTGAATCAAGAGGTTGCAATTCCCATAATCTAATTAGGGTTAATGATAACTTGAGAGAGAGTAATCAACTATAGGACCGTTTAGAACCAGCAATTCAATAAATTCATTATCAATTAGGTTTTCATTAAAGTCAGATAAAATTCCCTTTTCTCTTAATTGGTAGTTTTTAGGTTATTTTTGTTGGACCCCAAAACTTTTCTTGGAAGTTAGAACTATTATATGTGAAATGTTGGAAGTGGTAAGCTGGAAAATGT
>JAOTAY010032130.1:0-24793 GCA_025629805.1 Erythroxylum baracoense
TTTTCCGGGTCCGGAAACAGTTCCGAAAAATTCCCAGAAAATTTCCATAATTCTCTAAAAATTAGAGAATCACTATGTACCTCTCCGATTCATTTATCACTCACAATACCTATTTTTCAAGAAAATCACTTATTCACACTTATACCGGGACAATTGTCATGAATGCACGTACAATAAATTCTTATGCGCAAAACTCACTATTCACAACTGCATGAGCATGAGATGTGTTAATTTAACACACTTGGACCCGTTTCTCTGGTCCGACCTGTTCTCTGGAAACGGGATGTTACAATGATATCCCTCTACAAGAAACCTTTCTGGATGAGCAATTATTTTCTACCGATGTGACACCACCATGGTATGAAGACATTGTCAATTTTTTAGTTACTAACGAATTACCTGCTGGTTTGTCAAAGAACCAAAGGGATAAGCTACGGAGTGAAGCGAAGTATTACGTATGGGATGACCCTATCTTTGGAGGCATTGTACAGATCAAGTTATCAGGAGGTGTGTACAGAAAAATGAATCATCATAAATTTTAGCTTTCTGCCATTCATACGCTTGCGAGGGACATTTTTGACTAAAAAGGACAGCTCATAAAGTTCTAGAGAGCGGCTTCTACTGGCCAACATTGTTCATAAATGGATATACCTTCTGCAAATCCTATGATAGATGACAACGGTCAGGTAACTTGTCCCATAAGGATCAATTTCCACAAACTCCTTTATTTTTCTATAACATTTTTGACGTTTGGGGTATTGATTTTATGGGTCCTTTCCCTCCATCTTTTGGCTTTACTTTTATGTTGCTTGCAGTTAATTATGTTTCTAAACGGGTGGAAGCTAAAGCCGTTAAGACTAAAAATGCAAGGGTTATTGTAGATTTTGTTAAGGTTAACATTCTTTCTAGGTTCAGGATATCGAAAGCCATCGTTCGCGATAGAGGAACCCACTTTTGCAATAGGGTGATGGAATCAATGTTCAGAAAATATCACATTACGCGCAAAGTTTCTACTGCTTACCATCCCCAAACCAATGGGCAAACTGAAGTCTCAAATCGAGAAATCAAGTTAATCTTTGAGAAAACCATGCAACCCAATAGGAAGGATTAGGGTGTAAGACTAGAAGACACAATATGGGCCTATAGGATAGCTTACAAAACACCAATTGAGATGTCGCCTTATACTTAGTGTTTGGGAAGTCATGTCATCTTTTGATGGAATTACAACATAAGGAATATTGGGCTATTAGAAGATGCAACATGAACTTGGATGATGCGGGAGTGTATAGGAAGTTTTAGCCTCAAAATTTGGAAGAGATGAGGATTGAGTCATATCTACATGTAGTGATATATAAGGAGAGGACAAAAGCTTTTCATGATAAGATGATTTCGAGGAAAAGCTTCTCGATGGGCTAGAAAGTGTTACTATATCATCCCAAACTCAAAATCGTTCTAGGTAAGTTGTGTTCCCATTAGGTTGGTCTGTTTGTTATCACTCATACCTTTCCTTTTGGTGTAGTGGAGATACGGAGCCTCAAAACTGACAAGACATTTATAGTGAATGGTCACCGCTTAAAGCTGTATTTTGAGGGCTTTTAACTAGAGGATTTGGAGGTGTTAATACTAGAGGATGTGACTCGTGTCACTTGATGCACACTATAGAAGGTCAAGCCAACAAGGTTAAACAAAGGCGTTGCATGGGAGGTAACCCAAGGGGAGTTAATTTCTATCTTTTACATTTTTTGCGTTTGTTATTTTTGTTAGCTGCTCCATTTCTTGCATTTGATTTTACATTGAGGATAATGTAAGTTTTAAGTGTGGGGGTGGGGTACATTAGTTTTTATGTATGTTTTTTATCTTAATTGTAGCTTATGTGACTTCTTAGGTAGTTTTTAAAATCAAACGAACAAAATAATAAATTTTCTTATTTTCTATTGCTTTTAAGATTATTTAGACATAATTAGAGTGTGAATTGATTAGTAAAATTCATAGCAAAATTTGGCATGTACTTTTTCTCTTGTGATTTGTTAATGTGCATTATTCTTAGAAGAGTGGTGATGAGTGGTAGACAAAAACCAGTGAGGTTTTGAGCTATATTAGACTGACATATCTATATTAGTCTTACTATTTTGTTTGTTATGTATGATCGTCATGACATATACATCCTTACTTTGCGTTGAATCTTCTATTCGAGACCACATTCTTATCACATGCATTCTTATGAAAATGATTAGGCATTGTTTGTTGATTACGAGCTACATTAGCAAAATAGTCTTCCCAACTATGTGAATTTTCCTTTACAAACCCCTTTTGAGCTTTATTATCCTTTTCTTTTATATAAAATACATTACATGCACCTAACCAAACGCCCTACCTAAGTTTTAAAGCTAGTGGAGCATTTGTTAATTCTTGATGAATGTGACTGCATAAAAGCCTAAGCGTGGGGGTATGCATATGTTTGGATTGTCCATATTTGTTAAAATTCCATGTTATGGATTGTATATTGTAATAATCCGTTTTTCGTATTAAGGGCTAGAGCTTTAGATTATTGCATATGAGTTAAATCATTTTAGCATTCATGAAATGCATTTCATTCACATGCATGTCATTAGCATACACAAATGAAATAATGATTTCGTACACATTGCAAAGATAATATGTGCACTCAATTGACATATTCCAAGGTATGAAAGGTTTTTAATTATCATGAAGTGAATATTTTGTTATTTATGTCTTGAATTTTGGTTTGATGGATTACAATTGGTCATTTGGAATTAATTGTTACAATTGGAAAATTGATGAATTAAAATGCATATTTAGACTAGGAAAAATGCCAAGTGGTAAGACAAATTGACACATGAAAAATTAGGATGACTAAGCCTATGAAATATTTGACAAATGATATAGATAAATGAGTGACATTTGGCAAGAGTAATTAATTGACAAATGGCAGCAACGATTGAGCGACAAATGGATTAATAATTAGGTGACATTTGGTAGCTTATGGAAGGGATAAGTGGCTTACATGCTTAAGGATATATGTTGAAGTAATATGGTGACATCTAGCATCTTAGGTGCAACGTTTCTGCAGTATTGTTTCAGCCTACCTCATTCTTCTTCTCTTATCATCTCTCACCACCGAAACTTGCTTCTATCACCCCTTCTTGTGTTTTTCTTAAAGCTATGCTAAATTACCACACCAAATACATGCTTGTATCTTTCACAAAATAACTAAAGAATCAGCTGATCGTTGTCTTTTATTATAGCCAAAATTCATCTAATTTCCACCTTAAATTTATGATGGTCTTGCATGCATGGAGAACTATATTAACTTGATGAATTGATCTAAAATTGGAAACTAAATAAGTAAGTGAAGTGTTGTTCTTCATGGTATGTTATAATAGAAAGATTATGATGATTGAATTGGGATAGATTGTGTATGATGTTGATGCAGAAGATGTGCTAGAAAATGGAGAATGACTGGATAGTTTTCTGATCTGTTTTTGCATACACGAAAATGGTATTTTATGTAATGTTGTATGGATGATTTAAGTCGGGAATGGAAGTATAATTGATGAGGAATTTATGCTAAAGATAGGTGTTATTAAGGTTTTTTCAACTCTAGAAAATTTGAGTTGTAAGTGTGTTTGGAAAATAATAAATGTTAATGACATAAGTGAGCAAAATTTTGTAAGCCTTAATGTAACCAATATGGAAGTTAAATTAACCTGAAATGAAGTATCCTTAAAGGATATGAAATCTGGAAATTTTCGGATGTTAATGATGTCTTTAAGCTTGTTAAATTTATTAGGTATTGAAGCTAGTAAAGTTACACCCATTAGTGATGTTGATGACAAATTTTGGAATTTTAATTTCATCCTTGTGCACATGTTGAACCAGCTGGGAATTTTCACTCTAAACTGATATATTTGGACTTCATTAAGGTTAGGAATGAGCCTAGATTGTTGCTTGATTAATTGGTTAAGAGCTTGATAAGTTTATGTAGTTAATTGATGTCATTATCTAAAGAAGGCACTGTTTTGATGTGTTGAGTTCAAATCTATAAATTCTAATTTGTTAAAGGAATAAATGAGTTCTTTTAATGCAAACATCAAATTAAAGGACATGAGAAATGTTTATGAGGTATGGATGAATGAGCATTGAAGATCACAGGGTGATTATGAATGAGAATTAGGAAAATGTATGAGTATATGTTGCTGGAAAAAGTTTAGTGAATGTATAGATTTAGCTTGCTAAAATTTCAGATTTAAAGTAGCAATTGTGTGTGTGTTATAAGAAGTTTTTGGATCATGGAAATGTTCAAGGATAAGTGTAAAGTATGGTTGATTAATTTGGAGTAAATCAAGCTAACTTAGGGGTACAATCTAGATTGCAAAATGGTAGTATACAAAGTATGATGTTTGAATGGTCAAAATTTATGAACAGTTACAACCACGAAAATGTCAATTAAGCATGCATTAAGCATAGCATATATATATATATATATATATATATGTATGATTGAATATTCATATGATTGATCAACTTAGTACTGTGTGAACTATATGTGTGTATTGCATGACTAAAGAAGCAGAAATTGGTCGTCAACATCCAGACATTGTCGGGTCAGCAAGGCAATAGCTTGTTTGGAGCATACTGTGAGTTAACCTAGTTCTAACTATAACTAAATTATTTTTGATTAACTTTTAGATATTGAATTATTATTGATATGATTATGATAATTTCAAACATTGATGGTCCGAGGAGTTCAATATTCAGGATTGTATTGGAAGTGCTTTCTAATTATTTATGAATATGGAAAATGTGTACTCAACTGAATGTTAAATGCCAGAATCAGATTCGATGAATATGAAAATGACAATGCATATTGAATGAAAGTGTTGATAACATATTATGTGAATTAATACATTCCATCACTTGGTTATACATGATCAGATAAAGTAGTTGTGATTGGAGTGACCAGTGTGAAAAAGAGCTTAAAGCTCAGAATTGTGCATAAAGAGCCATAAGCTCAGTTATTAACGAGTTCGGTATCCATAATAGGTACGGGACATAATATAAAATGAGCCTGGCATCCACAACAGATATGAAACAGTAAATAGGCGCTCGGTTATAACAAAGTATATGTATTATGTGAATGTGCGAAGGGTTACAAAATTGTGATGATATAGTGATATGCAATGTTTATGTACATGTTAACAATATGAATAATTAAGATACATGACTGGATTATTTTGAACTGATTTTATGAAATGTTTGTATTTTATGATGTATTGCTAGAATATGATGTATATTGTGATCTGGTATTTAATATTGAGTGATGTGATACATCTGCTGAATTAGGAAATAAACTTGTGAATGTAGTTTATCCTTATGATAATTGTGTTTTGACTTGAGTGAGCACATCGATGATGGTTTAGTCACTGAGTTCGCAAAATCATCATAATTACAATGTTGATTTTCAGGTACAAGAGAGACCTAGCTACTAAGGCATTCTAGTAGAATCCTAAAACTTTCAATTTTGGAAACAATAATGGCTCAAAGATCTGGTCAACTGATATCTGAGGAGTTTATTAGAGTGTGATTATTTAGTTTTCTCATTTCATACAGAACATTTTGTAAAAGAGCAGTAAACTCTCATATGTTTTTTGTAACATAAATATATGGATTATGTAGTGTAATACTACAATGTAAATATGTTTATGAATGAAATGGGAAAAGTTGTTCTTTTAAATACTTATGTTTTGTTTGATGCCATAATAAGTTAATATAATTGCTTTAATATTCCATTTTTATAGGGTATATTCTTGAATGTCCTCTAGATGTTCGAGCATATGCTTTATGGTAGTGGTGTGTTACATTTTTGGTATTAGAGCATGATTTGGCATCCTAAGGGACATATAAGAACATATAGATATGATATATAGTGAGAGACTCGTATAGTGATCACCCTTATTGGTTGTTATAGGTCATCTGCTATAGGAGATCGAGTCACAAGGTCAACTGACCTTGATTCCATAGGAGCCAATAGAGAGTCTCCAGTACCTTAGTTTGAACAAATGTCTCTGAGAATTCTTGAGAGGAGAGAGAAGGTATGATAAACTTAGGAAGTAGGGGGTTGTAGACTTCTAAAGAAGTACAGACCTTGAAGAGGCAAAACATTGGTTGGAATGAATGAAGAGGGTATTGATCGGATGGACTGCGAGTCTAACGAGAGTTTTGACTATGGATTAGATCGAGAGTTAGGGTTTCGACCGAGAGGTAGTTTTGTATAGGCTGATAATGGTAGAGGCCAAGTATCAGGATTACAAACACAAGAGATACCCAGTTGTGAGCAATGTGGAAAGAAACATGATAGGGAGTGTTGGGAGATATTGGGAGCTTGTTTCATTGTGGCTCTTTCGAGCACCAGAGACTATCCCATAACTTTGGGAGCACAGTCTAGAGTGAAAGGGGTATCAATAACTGAGATGACTGTCTAGTAAAGTAGAGCTAGGACAGAGAGGCAGAGGTAGAGGTAGAACAAGTTCAGCAGATCCTAGTGTTAGGACTGAGGTACAAAGTAATCAACTACAGACTCAGGCCAAAATCTTTACTATCACCAAACAGGAGGTACAGAAGTCCCCAGATGTTATTGCAGGTGTGTTACATGTCTGTCAATTTGAGGCATTTGCATTATTAGATCTAAGATCTACACATTCATTGATCACACCACATCTGGCATCTAAACTGCATTGCGAGAGAGAGATGTTGAAATTTAGCCTAAAGTTGAGTACTCCAGTAGGTAGTACTATAATGATTAATGAAATTTGTAAAGGGTGTATTATTCGATTTGATCAGGCAGAGTTGGAAGCTAATTTGATGGAATTACAGTTAAAGGAGATATATCTCATTTTGGGTATGGACTAACTTATTGCATATAGAGCTGTTATGAACTGTTAAACTAAGGAAGTCATCTTTAAATCTCCTAATCAACCAAGAGTGATATTTCTAAGTGTTAGTCTAGCAGTGCCAGCTAGGTTGATTTCCTCAATGAGTGCTCTTACACTGATATGAAGTGGATGTGAGGCTTACTTAGCCTATATGATTGATACCTAGAATGAACAGACAATTCAAAATATTCCTATTGTTAGGGATTTTTTAGATGTGTTCCCTACTAACTTATCGGGTTTACCCCTAAACAGGAAGCCAAAGTTCACTATTGATTTAGTTCCAAGTACTGCTCCTATATCTATTCCTTACCTATAGAACTTAAGAAACTTAAGATCTAGTTGCAGGAGATATTGCATAAGGGTTTTATTAGACCTAGTGTGTCACTTTGGGGAGCTCCGATTTTTTTGTGAAGAATAAGGATGGGACTTTGAGATTATGTATTGATTATAGGCAGTTGAATTAGGTGTACCGTAAAGAACAAGTATCCTTTACCGAGGATAGATGATTTTCTTGATAAGTTACAGGGAGCTCAAATGTTTTCGAAATTCGATTTGAGATCAGGGTATTGTTAGTTGAAGATAGCAGAAGCTGATGTACCGAAGAGTACATTTAGGACTAGATATGGTCACTTTGAGTTTTTGTGATGCCTTTTGGGTTGACAAATGCTTCGCAAGCTTTTGTGGCATTGATGAATAAAGTATTCCAACCTTACTTAGATCATTTTGTGATTGTATTTATAGATGATATTTTGGTATATTCAATGAGTAGAGAGGAACATTATGAGCATTTAAGGTTAGTCTTACAAATAATGAGGGAAAAACAATTGTATGCCACGTTCAATAAGTGTGAATTCAAGCTTGATCAAGTGGTATTCTTGGGTCATATAGTATTTAGATAGGGCATACAAGTAGACCCAAAGAAAGTTGAGGCAGTGATAAAGTGAGAAGTCCCAAGAAATGTGTTTAAGATCCAGAGTTTTCTTAGATTAGTATGTTATTACAGAAGGTTTGTTGAGGGGTGTTCTTTGATCTTTGCCCCTTTGAAAAAGCTTTTGAGGAAGAATGTACCATTCAAATGGACTGATTAATGCCAAAGGAGCTTTTAAGATTTAAAACACCGATTAACTATAGCACCAGTGTTAGCTATTCCATCTGGATCTGGAGGATATGTAGTATATAGTGATGCTTCACATCAGGGGCTAGGATGTGTTTTGATGTAGTGTGGCAAAGTGATTTCAACTATCTAGTTCATTATTTAGAACTTGCTATAGTGGTGTTTGATTTGAAGATTTGGAGACATTATCTGTATGGTGAAACATTTCAAATATTTACAGATCATAGAAGTTTGAAATATTTATTAAGTCAGAAAAAACTGAATATGAGACAAAGGCGATGGATTGAATTGCGTAAGGATTATGATTGCAAGATTGAATACCATCATGGTAAAGCTAATGTCATGGCTGATGCATTAAGTAGAAAAACTAAAAGCAGTGTGGCACAAATTCAGACATCGAGGTTACCAAACTTAGTACAACTATAAGCATTAAATGTTAAGCTGAATTTGGGGCTGAATGAAACGTTGTTGGGTACATCGAATGTTAGACCAGTATTGCGTGAGAGGATTAGAAAAGCTTAAAGCAAGGATCTAGAAGTAGTGAAGTTTATTGAGATGTTGAAATAGAATCTAAATTTTGAGTTTAAATTGAGGGATGATGCATTGTGGTTGAAGTAGAGATTATAAATTGTGTATTATAAGAAGTTTTTGGATCATGGAAATGTTCAAGGATAAGTGTAAAGTATGGGTGATGAATTTGGAGTAAATCAAGCTAACTTAAGGGTACAAACCTAATTGCAAAATAGTAGTATACAAAGTATGGTGTTTGAATGGTTAAAATTTATAAATAACTATAGACATGGAAAGGTCAATTAAGCATGCATTAAACATAGACATATACATATATGTCCATGTCTGATTGAATATTCATATTATCGATTAACTTAGTAATGTGTGAACTATATATATGTATTGCATGACTAAAGAAGCTTAAATTGGTCATCAACATTCAGATGTTGCCGGGTCATCAAGGTAATAGCTTATCTAGAGCATACTGTGAGTTAACCTAGATGTTTTCTCACTATGATTGAATTATTTTTGATTAAATTTTAGATATTGAACTATTATTGATATGATTGTGATAATTTCAGACATTGATAGTCCGAGGAGTTCAATATTCATGATTGTATTGGAAGTGCTTTCTCATTATTTGTGAATATGGAAAATGTGTACTCAACTGAATGTTGAATGTTGGACTCAGATCAGATGAATGTGAAAATGACAGTGCATATTGAATGAAAGTGTTGATAACATATTATGTGAATTGATGCATTCCATCACATTGTTATACATGATCAGATAAAGGAGTTATGACTAGAGTGACCAGTGTGAAAAAGAGCTTAAAGCTAAGAATAGTGCACAAAGAGATACAGACTCAATTATTAATAAGCCTGATATCCACAATAGTTATGGGACAGAATATGAAATGAGCCTAGTATCCACAGCAGATATGGGACAACAAATAGGCGCTCAGTCACAACCAAGTAAAAATGAAAGTGGAGTCACATGTGCATTTGCATATATATAACTTTACATGTATTATGTGAATGACTGTGAAGGGTTACTGAATTGTGATGATATAGTGATATGCAATGTTTATGTACATATTGATGATAAGGATGATTGAGATAAATGATTGGATTATTCTGAACTAATTATATGAAATGTTTGTAGCTCATGATGCATTGCTGGAATATGATGTAAATTGTGATCCAGTATTCAATATTGAGTGATATGATACATCTGCTGAATTAGGAAATATACTTGTGAATTTAGTTTATACTTATGATAATTATGTTCTGACTTGAGTGATCATATCAATGATGGTTCACTCACTGATTTTGCAAACTCATCAAAATTGTAACATTGATTTTCAGGTACAAGAGAGACCTAGGTACTAAGGCATTCTGGTAGAAGTCTCGTACTGTCAATTTTGGAAATAAGAATGGCTTAAAGGTCTGGTCAACTGATATTTGAGGAGTCTATTAGAGTGTGTTTATTTAGTTTTCTCATTACATGTTGAACAATTTGTAAAAGAGCAGTAAACTCTCAAACGTTTTTGGTAATGTAAATATATGGATTATATAGTGTAATATTACAATGTAAATATGTTTGTGAACGAAATGGGAAAAGTTGTTCTTTTAAATACTTATGTTCTGTATGATGCCATAATAAGTTAATGTAATTGCTCTAACATGCCATTTTCAAAGGGTATGTTCTTGAATGTCTTTTGGATGTTCAGGCATATGCTCTATTGTAGTAGTGTGTTACTTATGTTGATGTAGCTTCTATCACTTCTACTTTTGGAAAAAAAAGAAACAAAAGAAAAGAAAAAGAAAAAAAGAAGAAGAAAAAATGTTTGTTTGAATAAAAATATCAACAAGGAAATATAATTAATGTGAGAAATTGTTAATTAAGAGTTTATCCTCTTTAAGTTGTGTTAATTGGGTGTTTGAATATATTACATATGAGACGAATGTTGATTTAGATGGAGCATTTTTTGTGTTATGCTAATGTGGCTTATGGTGTGGGAACTAAATTGAGTTTTGAAACATAGTCATTGCATTCTTTATGGCTGACGATACCTGGTTTTGAATGAATGTTAACTTGAACATTTGATATCTTGTTAAGTGTTTCTTTTGCTTCACTAGCTTGATGGCTTTTATGCTGCATTATCCAAAATACATCCCACCTTATCCTTACCTACATTATAATCCTAGAAAAGTCCTTGGATTTATGATTATGCATGTGACTTTTAGTGGTGGAGAAATGAAATGGCATGCAAAGTTATGGATTGTTGTGATCATGAATGGTGCTTGAGTGTACCCACAGAAATATCTTGTTTAAACTTTTTATCCAAGTGTACGCTAGATTACTCAGTTTCTAAAGGTGGTGAATACTGATTGATCATGAGTAGAAGCTTTTAATGTTGAGTTTTTGCTATAGGTTTTGAAAGTCATTCATCTTTACTTATGGTTATCTACTCTTAAGAAATGTGGAAAATAAGAAAAAGTTTTAGTTTGTGATTTTGATTTTGACAATTTGCCAGAGGACAGTCAAAGTCTAAGTGTGGGAGAACTTGATATGTGTTTAAATTTTGATTCATTTGATATGCTACACTTAGTGATTAATGCTTTAGAAATGTTTAAGATACTCACTTTGACTCATTTGTGATTTTAGGCATAATTTGGAAGCAAAGAAGTTAAAGTGAGTCGAAAGCACGTCATATGGGCCATTTTTTGAAGATTAATATTTACTTGTATTCATAGAGAAAGAAGGAAAAAAATTAAAAGAAAAGAGGAAGACAAGAAAGATGGAATACAAAGAAGAAGAATTATAGAAAATATGCAGCATGTGGAAGCACGAAATGATAGCAGAAGAAGGAAATAAGAGAATAAAATGCAACAAAACGTTGCTTCATGTGAACAACCCCATGCACAATGTGAATTAAATGACAACAGTCCATTTGCTAAATAACATAGCAATTGAAGCAAGGGCAGATGTTGTGAGACGTCTGCGTTGATGCGTTTACGAAACACAAATGCACAGACATTATTAGCATCTACGTTAAAAAGAGGAAGGGAATAGTAACATAGGGGAGGTGAATAGTAAATTGTACCAAAAACTAATTCACTAAATAGAGAAGAGGAGCAGCAGCGTGAGGGGCATAACAGAGGTGGCACTAGCTCTTTTTCTTTGTTCTTTCACCACCGAAGCATAGAGGAGATGGCTCATGCTTGGAGCATAAAAATGGAGATGGGAGGCCCCCCGAAGCTAGTTCAACAGGAATATTGATGCCAAATCACCGTTATTTCGTTTTGCATTGTTGTGTTGTTGGTGTTGATTTGATGGGGTTTTGGGATGAATGATCTTAATATGTTATTTTGATTGTTTAATTTCAAAAATATTGCTAAAACATTAAATGTAATCCATAATCGTTACTTTTGATGCTTGTGAGTAGCATTTGATGATCCTATATCATCAGTAACATCATAACTTAGGTTAGATAACCTAAACATATGAGGTTAATGCTTATGTTGCTCATTTTTCACTTCGTAATGTGCCTGCCAAATTAAATCTAGAGAGCGTATCCTAGGTTATTTAGTAGTTAGGATTAATTAATGATCATGTCTTATTAAACAAAACCTAAGGGAAAGCTAGGATTAGTAGAGCGTTCTATTAGTCTCAGATCGATAGTCCGAAGAGAGTTGTAAAGATGTTAGGATGATGAAAAATGCTTAATCATGTTTACGCCAAGATTGAATCTAGAATCGGACCTTACATATATTCGACAGTTTAATTGTTTTCGATTACTTGTTTTAATTTGTTTTTAATAGTTTACTTTTTTTTTGTTTTCTAAATTGCTAAAAATCCAAGCCCCCCTTTTATATTTTCCTTGCATCAGTTAACTTTGGTTACGAAAATTAACCGAGCATTACCTGTGGATTCGATCCTAACTTACCCTAACTACAAATTTTAGTGTACAAAGTTAGGTAAATTTTGCAGCATACTCGACACATGTTGTCAAATGTTATAGAAAAAAAATAATTAATTGAAAGAAAGTAAGAAATAAATATAAAAGACAAAAAAAGAAGAATATATAAAACTAAGCATCTCTCACATCTTTTGATCCTGGCTAGTCTGACAAAGGAGTTTTTATGGTGATGATCTTAGCCAAGTGGAGGAGTTGTAGAGGAAGTGCCCTTGTCGGATGATTGGGGTTGGAAATCAATGCCTAGATAGCTTGCTATTAAGAGCAACAACTCTCCCATCCATCCAACTGTAGTCCATAACTCACCATATTGTGCACCCAAAGTCTACAACCTTCTTACTAGCTCTAAAAGCTTGACCTGCTGAAGTTGGAGTGACCACTGAGTTTCCACAAGCCAGCCTACTAATTTTTCCAATAAAGTTGTTTTCAACTAATTCAGATTGTGAAACCTAGCTTGGGGACCTCTCAGAACCTCCTCATCTGGTAATGCCTTATTTGATTTTGGAAGTGGTGGCTGTGGTTATTTTGTTATAGGTTGCTCCGCTATCGACTCCTCTGCTCTGTCTTCATCCTCTAATGCTGACTCGTCAGGCTCCCAAATAAGTTTGTAAACATCTCTTATGGGACCCTAATTTCTAGTTTCCATGCACATTATTGCATCGTTGCCAAGTTAAGGGCTACCATAGTTGTCATGTCTTGCATCGATGGTAGCTGATCGAATAGACCCATTCTTCATACCAGTTAGGTAATGTAAGGTCCAACATTTATTGTGTCGACCTTCTTGTCTTCACTCTAATGCCAAATAAATTAGATAAAGGCATCTCCTAAGTGAATAAGCATCCACTCGCTCATACTCCAAAAATAATAAACATCCACATTCTCAAAGACTCCCTAGCTATCTCCTCGTTTACTTAAACTATGGCTCTAGATACAGTAAACATATATAAGTGCTGGATGGAATAAGGTCGAGGCCTTGGACTTGTTCAAATCATAGTTGTTCTTAGTATTGGACCCTAGAAATGCCACAGAACAACATATATGGTAGATCAATCTATAATGCTAGGTACTTTGGTGTACCAACATACTCTCAGTCTTAAAGACCCATGGTGATGGAGAACTTAGTGTAGCTCATTTGAAGCAGTCCTCCATCATCTAAAACTGGACTATATTGAAGCGATCCTCGTCATAACATCCCTTCTCTACAGAGAATGTGAAGAGGAATTCTAGAGTGAGCTCTTTATATGAAGGCTCCATAATTTCAATGAATCGGGGATTATACATCGATCTCCTTCAGCTCTCAAATCTGTTAGGGTAAGCCAGCATGCTCCAATCCCTCCCAGCCTATATAACTGTTTACAATAAAATTCTTATCCTTCACCATTGATACTATTCCTCCATGACCTTGGCATTGAATGGTAACATTCGTGGCCTCTCTGGGGCTGGACTAGAGTAAAGGACTCCCCTCATTGCCTCTTTCTTAAAGTTTCCCTCTCACACCATGATATTGTAATCTTGCCTACAACTTTAAACAAGTGTGAAAAAATTGACATATAAATTACAAAGGTATGTTGTTCCTTACAATTAATTTTGACCATACTTGTTAACCTATTAATTTCAAAAACATTCTAATTATAAAAAATTAAGCAACCAAATAATTAATCAAATAACACGGATAAAGAAATTAACTTTATATAAGAACTATATTAGGATATAAGAATTCAAGAGAAACATGTGAGGACGTATAAAAAAACAACAAATGGATGGGTGTGGCTTTTGGTCAACTAAACATCTTAGCACCAGATTACTTGTTTCAATTAACTAAACCACATAATTGACTGAAACAGTTTGTATTAAAATCCCCACATCCTTTATCTTTATTCTTTCAAGCTCTCAGAAACATTTATACAATATTGAGATTAAGATCAAAATACCTTTAAATTCTCTTCAAAACTGGACAAGTTAAATATTATATACTAGAAAATTAAAATTCATGAATATTGAAAGGAACCAACCATAATATTCATCATTCAAGCAAATACTTCATTCTTTCTTATTGAAATTGTAATAAGTTATTTCAATTTTTTTAATCTTGGCTTGAGCTAATTTTGATGAGATACATTAGTTAGAAAAGAAATTAGCATATGTACTTTTGACTATTAAAAAGGATGGAAATTATTACAAAATTTGGTTACTTTTGGATTGTGGATTATTTATTATAGATGTTATAATCCATAATTAATTTATAAGCTCATTAACTCAGTATTATTACCATTATCTATAATGTATCCTATATAATTGAATCACATTGCTTATCGAACTTATTAAGAATTGAAACCTTTTACATCATCCTCTCTTAAACTTAAACCATAAATTACATATCATTGATTTAAATGTATTTAATTAGCTATGTATGATACACATCTTAGGCCCAATAAATTCATATACTCGCATTCTTTAGATTTCTTTAATAATATTAATCTTGTTCCATTTTTTGTAGACTAAGGATGGAAACCTTTCTTAACCTTACATCAACTAGTTCATTTAAAGCATCTATTCCTTTTTTATTTTAAACTCTAAAATCACATAATGACGTAAGCCTCATAGTTACTCAAATATATATGATCAATGAGATTATGACTCCATTACTCATATATGATAATTCGTACATTTCTTCCTATAATCGTACATATACTTTTGGTCTTACTAGCTAATGGAGTGAAGACCCCTTTTCATTAAAAAAGAAACTTACATTGACTCATAATGACCCATATTTCATTAGTGAAAGAGAATGTAAAGGAACTAAAAAAAAACTTTGGCTATTTTCTAGTTTTGTTACTACTTTACAAATTATAATTTTCTTTCTTATGATGGACAAATGAGTGATCTCAATTATCATGTTATCTTAACTATGATAGGATACTTTACTAGAATTAAGAAGATCAATGTTTTCATCCTATATGGTAGGATATCATACTTGTGTATGACCACTTTCGTATCCCTCATGTAGTTGATGCATATGCATATGTCCATCAAGATCTTTTTACTAATAAAACTCTTTCCTCTATGAGTTTGGAGAAAGTTGACGGTTTTATATTTTGGGTTAAATTCACTGTAACCCTTTTGGTTTGACATATTATCAATGCATCCCTTAACTTTTAAAGACTATCAATAACCCTTATAGTTTGGGTTTCATAACACCTAGCCCCTACCATTAACTTCCACTAAAAGGCTTAATTACAATATCCAAAACAGTGTTGTGTAATACCACATTTAGTGTCACGTAATGAAAATGATGTTATTTTAAAGTTTATAGTTAGGATTTCTAACAAAAGTTTATGGTAAGGAGAATGAGTGATATAAAACCAAAACTGTATAGGGTTACTGATAGTTTTTAAAAGACATGGATACATTGATAATATGCTAAGCCATATAGAGTCCAGTGAATTTAATTGTTATATTTAAAAGCTTAAGGAATCCACTACTTGTGCTAGCATAAGTATGTAAGATAAAAAGGGTCACCACCATGAGGTATACAACTTTGATAAGGAGGAGAACATTGAAGATTTCCTTTATAAAATTAAGAATCATCTTAAACTTTCAGAGAGATAAGTGAATTTATAAATACTATAAATTCAAGGACGTAAGAGTAATTTTAGTCTTTTAAGCAAATATAGATTTGAGCATGACTAGATTTAATGATATTATAATTTAGCTTAGAGGATAGTTCAATGTATGTTAATATTTATGTAGTTATAGTTTCCTCCACTATCTTTAAATTTATAATTTATAGTAATTTAGGAAGGCCTTAGCACTTAGTGGGTGTCGTAAGTATATGCTTTTGCTAACAACACTGATGTACCCCTTTAAATGATGCCAAAAGGAGGGAGAATCATTATATAGAGTGACATTTTAACTATTGTTCTATAGACTTGGATATTTGACAATATTATCTTGATGGTTAATGGTTAAGTTCTTTACCATATAGATGTCAAAGGAAAGTGAACCTATCGAACTATAGTATAGTGCTTGTAAATATTGAATGTAGATCTCACAAAGACTACTAGTACTAGTTGTTATCTTTTTTTATTATCTAACCAACAAATTAAGATGATGATTTAATTAAAAAAGATAAAAATAAAATAAAGCTTAACATAAATAATAACCAAAAACAAGAATCATAAGAGATTAACCAAATCAGATGAGTAGTACCTAGGTTTATAATTGTGTTTATAACTCTGAGTGAATTCTCAAACTCCAACTCCAACTTTGACTCCCCTTGATTAAACTTTATAATTACCTTTTATAGTACATAGTTATGATTTCTAGAGTATAAACTATCACCCACATGGTCTTATATATGACCGTATTCTTTAATCTCCTTCAAAAATTATGAATAGACACATTTTCAAAAGCATACATGACTAGTGAACACAATCATGTACAACACCTATATGAGCGTGTCCATCATCACACGAGAAAAACAATGTCTTAGAATTTGTACACACTCACACGAACTTGTATGGTCCCTCAGAATACCATGCACATAATTTATGGCGTGTCCTTCATCAGCACAGGTATGTCCCTTTAAAACAACTCTAGTTATTCTATTTTCGATCCTAATTTTTCCTTAAATCTTTTATTTGATCCACGAAGGCAATTGAGCCCTAATACATAATAGAAAAAAATAAATACAGAAAACATTAAAAGATTTCAAATAATTAAACCAAATGCGCTAAATATGGGACTAAAAATAAAGAATATTAAGCTTTATCAATCATTCTCACATTTAAGATTTTGCTTGTCCTTATTCAAATCATAATACAATTTATTAAATTTTAAACAAATCAATCCCTTTTTAATTTCAATATGTCCATCCACATCCTAAATTATCATATCATATGAATCACATCATCATATAACTATACTCCAACTTTCATAGAACAAACTTCCATAAATCAATATCAATAGCAATTAAATGGATAATCTTTCCGAAATTCAAAGCAAACAATTTCACACCCTTATGACATATTCACTCAATATACTCACAACGTTTAGAGTGGAAAATGTAATAAACTCTTAAATCAATACATAGAATGAATCTTAACTATAAATTGCAATAATATCACATCTCTACTACTAATAAATAAACTAGAAAAATAAATCAAATAAGGTGTAATGAGGTTTAGGTAAAGGTATGAAAGGGATAATTAAAAGGGAAATAATGTTGGAAGAAATTCATATAAACAAGATTACTAAAAATTTGGTTCTTCGTAGTATATATCCTCTAAGAAAAAATTTCACTGGCACAAAAATAATTCTTATTACTCTCTAAGCTTTCTTTTCTTTTCTCTTTCTTCTTTTTCTAATCGATATGCTC
The DNA here is from genome assembly GCA_025629805.1 of Erythroxylum baracoense. Classification (NCBI taxonomy): domain Eukaryota; kingdom Viridiplantae; phylum Streptophyta; class Magnoliopsida; order Malpighiales; family Erythroxylaceae; genus Erythroxylum; species Erythroxylum baracoense. The sequence continues at coordinate 17,937 of JAOTAY010032130.1, forward strand.
CCAATAAATAATTTTCGACTTAAACTTCGAGTAACTTTAGATAGAGTATAAAATTAAAAATAATAAAGCACTTGAGAATAAACAAATTTAACAATCACCATGTATCAATAATTATAGGAACATTAGACCTTCTATTCAAAATTTTTCAATATAATTCAAGTTTTGAGCAATCAAATATGTAAATAATTCAGGGTTTAAAATTTCATGAAAAGTTTTCAAGAAGAATAGGATAATTGACTATCAATGTGGTTACAATAAATTAAAGAAAAGGCTAAGCCTTAAATTGGTTACTCTTAAAGGACAAAATAGGGTAGGTAATAATAAAAGAAAATAGGCTAAAACAAATGGTTAAATGTAAGTGCCTTTATCAATTGAATGCCTCCAGTTTATTAGCTTGGTCTCACCATGAATAATAAAAGCAAGTTCAAGAATCATCCAATTATGCATGTTAAACACACAAAAAGGAATAATAAAGCATAATATAGTGATATATTGTTCTTGGGCTTAAAAGCTCACATTCAGGCTTCATGTATATAAATAATATACACCTTTCATTCAGATTAACTATCTCAATGAGTACTAAAAAATAATGGCTTACAAAAGAAAATATAATCCAATTTTCATTGCATACAAACTTAATTAAATAATCAATGATAACCTAAAGTATTTAAAAAATATTTTAATTTAATATGAATAAATAATAAGATTTCCATTAACCCCTTCCCCAAACCTAAAGTTGTACATTTTCCCCAATGTACATAATAACAGCATAGAAAATGATATAATATCAAAGAAACTACAGTGAGAAAGGAATATGATTTGGTACCTCCCAAAATAATAATTTATACAATTTTTGAACTCGTTACAATTTCCTTTCGATATTAAATACAATCGTCCTTTGAAAAGAGAAACAAAAGGGGATAAAAAAGAAAAAGGAAAATAAATAAATAAATAAAAATAAAAAGTAATAACTTTGTAATAATAAAGTTTAGCAAGATTAAGCTCTTGCTAACTATTAAGACAAAAAAATGCATAATATAATAAAACGATAAGCGAAATAAATAACTGAGCATCCCATGTTGCTTTTATATCTGTCAGTCTTCCGGCATACTAGTAATGTCTGTGGCTTCTATGTGCTCCATGTTTGCTTTATTACAGTAGATGATGATAGGCCAACTCTAGTCGGTAGAGGTGGGCACCCCGAGTCCATGGTGTTCTATCATCTTGTATAACACCTTTTCCAACATGTGCCTCTGGTAGTGTCACACACGCCATCAACTATGGCTGATCATCCTATATAGATATTTGCCTTCCTAAGATAATTCCCATATATTTCTCAAATTGGGCAATCTTTAGTTGGTCCCGATGCAAAGGTGGTATTGGACTCTTGGGCATGCTCGTGCTCTTTAAAAGTCATCCTACTACTCAGGCTCTCTACTTGGCAATAGCAACTGAGGTGAGTCCAATCTTGATTGCTACTCCTATATGTTGGGATGATCCCCGTCTACTCCCACATCTGCCTACTAATATGAAAATCTAATCAACCTGTAGATATCATTTATCGATCCCTGTCTTCTATACACTATAAACATGTTCTTCATAATATTCAAGTTTAGGGATACCATGGTTGATATGTGTCATTAGGTGTATACAAAATAAATCCTTATTTTACTTTCAATTTACTAATCAATTTAGTAAAGAGTAAATAAGAGTCAATCCCGTAAGGAAAGTTAATTTACCAATTTAGTTTATTAGTTATAATAATTTTAAAAGAGACAATTACATACTAATAATTTCTCTTATACGAAAGGAATTCATTAACAAAATATAAACATCATCAACACTCACATAATGTCCTCTTCAATCACATTAGTAAGATACAACATCAAAACTTAAGAAAATAAACTTATAACACCTTTTTAGAACCACATAATCAATATTCAAGATTTAGAAATAATTTTCATTATTTCGAAATATATATTTATGAATTTTTTAATGGTGAAACCAAATTATACAAATCCTCACAATTTTCAATTAGACAACCCTATTTTCATCTTATAATACTTTTAAAGTAATCCTAACTTGGCATTTACACATCTAAAATAATCAAGCCATATATCTTAACATAATTTAACTAATAAAATAGCTTTTCCACAAACTAATGAATCACTAAGAGAAAAATTCTAGATGTGCCATAATGTATGTTAATCATGTTTTAATCAACATTTTCGTATGTAATATCCAATACATGGTTAATTCGTGTAAAAGATGTTAAGTTGTCATATTTTTTTATGTTGAGAAGAGATTAAACACACATAATGATCCATATCTAGAACAAAATAAAAACTTGGATAGCTTGGATGAAATCTCTACACAATGCATGAAATCAACGTCAACTTGTTCATTCTTCATTCTAATTATTTTTTCAATTTGAAATTAAAACTTATGCTCCTTTTTAAACTAAGTTATTGACAACATTTTAAGTTTGCAAGTTTAACTTTAATGAACTAGAAAACATGAAGAAATGGACAACTGATTGATTACTAAATGGACAAATCCAAATCACAATATAAAGTTGATAATCCTATTTTATCTATATTGAGTATAACACTTGTAATTTAGCTTGAAAATAGAATTATCTCAACTAATTTGGGCTATCCATATTCATACAATTAACTTTACATAGAATATTAAGTTTGTTAATAAACTGAAATATAAAAGAAATCCAAAACTAAAATGATTATAGTGACAAAAACTATGAATTTAACTAATCCAGCATATATATACAAAGCGGGGGAGGGGATTGCAGTTCAAATTGAGTATAGAAATCAAAGAAATAAAACATAAACTAATATGATATTCACAAATGAACAAGCACGTTTTAAATTTTAGTTTACTCATGCAATTTTGACATATCTTGATAATACGAGATATTAACGAGTTCAATATAGAAAACCAACCAGTTGGTTTCTATTTGTTCCTTTTCACTCTTAAAAATTAGACTAACTCAATCAAAACAAGTTAAAAATAAGGAAACATAATCAACAACCAATATTTGTCAAACAAACAACCAAATTCTAGCCCACACAACTCCGAATCACTAATTCTACTTATCATATTCAAATAATCAAAGATTTATCTAATCAAATAAGAACATGAATAAACACAATAAAAAATTCCAGCAATTGTACACTATTAAATCCACTTAGTAATTAGTTGAATTAATTCAAATGGTATCCTAAATAACTAAAATTGCATATCTATACTAAATTAAAACAACCAAGAATAAATTAAGCATAGGAAACTAGAAATAAAGAGAATAGGGTTTGAAGAAAACTCATTCAATTTTTCTATCTTCGTAGACCTCGAAGCAACCCTAAAGGTTTGGAATTTCTTCCTCCATCAGTCACGGGCCAGCTCACAAGTGGAATATGGCTCTCCTTTCTACCCAGATGCTCTTTACAATAGCTCATAGGATTAACCTACCATGCATGACTACTTTTATAGGCTCACAAAAAATCTCCAAGAACCTCACATTGCTAGATCTGTGATAGGATTCCACTTATCTCTTCCACTTTGAAGAGATTTTATGGAGATAATGTCAATGGGTACAACTCCTCCTCCCACCAGATGGTACTTATTCTATTGCTATTATTTTTCTCCTCTGCTGTTGCATTTTGTTTTGGCTACTAGTGTGTTCTCTCTACTGTTAAGTTTTTCTCTTTTCTTGTCTTTTGCTACATTTTGGACTTTTATCCTGTTGCAGTTTACTCCCTTTTACTACTGCATTTTAGGTTATTTGATTACTTCTTTTACACTGCATCATTTTGCTATTTTTTAATCTTTGGTACGTTACATTTTGCTTCCTCCCCTTGATGCTGCGTTGTGTTTTCTTCTAGTTACTACTACTTTGTTGTTTTATCCAGTTTATTTCTACTGGTGAGGTGGGTTGGTTTGCTTATTCTAGTGGACTGTTGCTTAATTTTGGACTTTCTTTTGGGTTAATCCTCATTTTGGGCTAGATTTTCGTCTAGATTCTTTTCCTTAAGTCCACTAAGCATACAAGAAAATATTTAGTACAATTTAAACACTTTTTTAAAAATAAAATATAAAATTAAATAACTTTAATAATTAATAAGAAAATACAATAATATAACCCAAATTTACTATGTAAATGGTGTAAAATATGCTATAATTTCTACTTATCAAACTCCCCCACTTTTAGCTTTTAGTCATCCTTGATCAAAACAACATTATAATGCAAAATATGAATATAGTTTACAATCATAACTTACATAGAAGAAATTAGATTAAGAAAAACTAAACAACAAATTATAAATTTTATTTACAAAAATCATAATTCTTAGCATATTTGCAATCAATTTAATCATGAACACAACATCTTTTCAAACATCGTCAAAATTTCAACTTTAACCTCACACTTAAGGGACATTCACAATTCATTTTAATAAAGTTAGTATAAGCAATGCCATTGTATTGATTTTATATAGAAAGCATCTTCGTTTGACCTGAATTAATTTTTTAAAAAACTAGCTCCTAATATAATAACACATTAACTTTTGTGTTTGAATGATCTTCTGACCTTACTTATGTTCTCAAAGGAGTACTTGGTCCCTTATCCTTAGGTGTTTCCCAATAACCATTTTTTGGTCTTAAAGGGGCACTTGAATATTAACAAAAACATTTTCATAGGAACTTAAAATTTTGAGGTTACATCAAGTATTTCTTTAGTAATCAAAAGTAAATGAAAATCACCAAAGATACCACACATTATTAAGTTAATTAAAAGTTTGATGTTAAGGCCATGTATGTAGAATTAGAATAATAATTCAAATTGAATATAAAATAAATTTATCAAATAAGGGTTAATTCTCTTAAGTATGAACATAAAATTAAACGAAAGAGTTTTAAAACTTGTTATGTTAAAGAAAATAACTTATGCAACTTTCTAATTGTTCAACCATAATGTTAAAATTTGTTGTTCTTTTATTATAGTAAAAAAAACTAAATGAATGCATATAAAACAAAATAATGTCAAAACCAACTAGCCTAAGCATGGAAAAGGTAAGAAAAATAAACAAATAAAATAGCAAAACTATTTTGATTTGATTGATTATTCGAGAAAGTAAAAAAGTTGTAGAAAATGAGCTAAAAAGAAAGAAATTTAAATTTGATTTTTATTGTTTTAGGTTTCCTCCCAAGTAATGCCTTTGGTTTATGTCGTTAGCTAGACATCCTCCTCTGCTGTCAAGGTTCCTATAGTAAAATTTCTTCAAACGTCATTACTTCAGCATGATCATAAAACAACTTTAACTATGTTCATTCACCTTAAAAATTTTGTCAATTTGTAGGCTTTTAATTTCCATTACACCATACTCAAAGACATTAGTAACAACAAAAGGGACCTGTCTATCTGGGTTGAAGTTTACTAGGAAACAAATTTTGCTTATAATTAAATAAATGAACTTTTTGTTCGATAGTAAATGATTTCCTGGCTATCTTTACATTATATAAAGTTTTAGTCTTTTCTTTATAGATACTAGCATTATCAAATGCCTTCACTCTAAGTTTCTCAAGTCCTTGTAGTTGTAATTTCCTTTCTTTTCCTACTTTTTCATCATCTAAATTGCATTGTTTCATTGCCTAATATAATTTATGATCAATTTCTACTAGTAAGTGACAAGCTTCATTATAAATTAGTCTATAAGGGGATATACCTATCGGAGTTATGTAAGCAGTTCTGTAAGCCCATAAAGCATCATCCAATCTTATGCTCCAATCCTTTCTGTTTGGCTTTACCATCATTTCCAAAATAGTTCTAATCTCTTTGTTTGATATTTCTGCTTGTCCACTTATCTATAGGTGGTATGCAGTAGCAATGCGATGAGTTACATGATATTTTTCCAAAAGAACCCCCAAAGTGCTGTTACAAAAATGAGTACCACGATCATTGATAGTAGCCTTCGGTATACCAAATCGATTAAAGATATAAGTTTTCATAAACTCAATGACTATCTTAGAATTATGCAATCTAGTGGCCTTTGCTTCTACCCATTTTGAAACTTAGTCTATACTAAGTAAAATATATATATTACTAGAAGATGAAGGGAATAACTCCATGAAATCAAGTCCCCATGCATAAAAAATTTCACAAACCATAATCCTATGTTGAGGAATCTGCTATTTCGTGGTTAAGTTCCCTATCTTCTGATATTTTTAACTTGACCAGTAAAATAAGTATGCATCTTTATGTATGGTTGGCCAATAGAATGCACTCCCCAGAGCCTTGTGAGCTATCCTCTTAGGGCCGAAATGACCACCTCCTTCTAAAGAATGAAAAAAGGTAAAAATAGATTTGTGTTCTATTTTTGGAACACACCTACGAAAAATTTAGTCAGAACATGCTTTCTGTAAATAAGGATCATCCTAGAAATAGTATTTGGATTCAACCTTTATTTTATCCTTTTGTGCTCTTATTAAATCATTCAAAAATGAACTAGGCACTAAATATTTGCAATCTACATACCAAGGTGAATCACCATTAATCAAAGAGTAAAGTTACTCATCTGGCAAGAATTCATAAATCATAGGCCAATCTTTTTTAGGTATTATTCTACTAAGGTGATCTTCTACTAGATTCTCTGCACCTTGTTTATCTCTAGTTTTTAAATCAAAATTTACAATAAGAGCATCCATCATCGTAACCTTGGCTTTGATTATTTATTTTTTAAGAGTTATTTAAGTTCAACATGATATAAGATGTAACATCCCGTTTCCAGAGAACGGGTCGGACCAGAGAAACGGGTCCAGGTGTGGTAAATTACCACACCTCATGC
>JAOTAY010032155.1:0-24783 GCA_025629805.1 Erythroxylum baracoense
TGCCACATGTCACACTCTCATTCGCTCACTTAATTTTCTTCCCAATTCAATTCCAATTTCTCTCCAAAATTCCAATGGCTCAATTCAAAAATTCTTAATTTCATATGTCTACATTTCCAGTGCCATTAGACAGTTATTTTCTCTACCGGGAAACCCTTATTCTGCTGCTTGGCAGTTTTCCGGGTTCGAAAATGACTCCGAAAAATTCCCGAAAATTTTTTATAATTCTCTCAAAATCGGAAAACACCAATGACCCTCTCCAATTCAATTTTGACACACACAAAGCCTATTTTTCAAAATTCCCATTTATTCACAATTATACAGGGAAAATGTCATAAATGCATGTACAGTAAATTTTCATGTGCAAAAATCACTGTTCACAAATGCAAGAGCATGAGATGTGTTTTCCTAATTTCTCCGATTGATCTCTCTTATACCAATTTTCATGATTCAACCCGTTATATGAAAACGGGATGTTACATTATATATAATTTCTGAGTTAAATTCCTGTAACAAAAGCATCCATCTCGATAACTTAGGCTTTGATTCTCTCTTCTTGAGCAGGTATTTAAATGTAGCATGTTTAGGAAAAACAATCACTTTGGTCCCTAATAAGTACGGTCTGAATGTCTCCAACGCAAGCACTACAACAAACATTTCCTTTTCTGTTGTAGTGTAATTACACTGAGTAGGGTCCAAGCATCTAGATGCATAGTATATGACATAAGGCTCTTTGTCTTTTCTCTGTCATAGCACAGGACCTACTGCTTTGTCGTATAATTTCAAATGGAAGGTTCCAATCAGGGAGGTGAATGATAGGGGTAGAGGTTAGCTTCTCTTTAAGCAAGTCAAAAGCCTTTTTACACTCATCATCAAATACAAAATTCGTGTCCTTAGTCAACAATGCACATAAAGGAGATGAAATTTTTGAAAAAAATCTTTAATAAAACATTGATAAAAGCCTACATGCCATAGAAAACATCTTATTTCTCTAACACAAGTAGGATAAGGTAGAGAAGTTATGACTTCTACCTTTGGCTTTGTTAACTTCCAGGCCTTTAGAACTAATGACATGTCCTAGAACTACACCTTGTTCTACAATAAAATGAAATTTTCATAATTCAAAACTAGGTTTGTAGCAATGCAACATTGCAAAATAAGAGGAAGATTACGAAGACATGTATCAAAAGAATCTCCAAACACGGTAAATTCATCCATAAATACTTCCATTTTATGATTAAGAAAATTAGAAAATATACTCATCATGTAATGTTGAAAAGTTCCAAGGGCATTACAAAGTCCGAATGGCATTCTTCTAAATGCAAAATTACTTAAAGGGCAAGTGAGAGTGATCTTCTCCTGATCTTCAGGAGCTATGGCAACCTGTGTATACCTTAGGTACCCATCTAAGAAACAAAAATGTGATTTTCCAATAAGCATTTCTAACATTTGGTCTGAGAAGGATGGTGGAAAATGATCTTTTTTAGTCACTTGGTTCAACTTTCAGTAGTCTATACACACTCTCCACCCATTTGACACCCTAGTTGGGACAAGTTCACCCTTCTAATTCTCTATGATAGTTATTCCAATTTTCTTGGGCACAACATGAATGGGACTGACCCACTTGGAATTAGATATGGGGTATATTATGCATGCATCATACCACTTCATGATTTCCTTATATACAACATCCATCATTGCAGGGTTTAACCTACATTAGGCCTCTTTAATAGGTTTTTCATCTTCTTCCAAATGGATTCCATGCATACACAAAGTAGGGGTATTCCTTTTATGTCTGCAATTATCCAACATATGACTTGCTTATGCTTTTTTAAGAACTAGTAAGAGTCACTCTTCTTGAGAAGGGGATAAAAAGCTTGAAATGATCACAGGTAAGGTTTCATTTTCGCCAAGAAATGCATATTTCAAATTAAAGGGGAGGGATTTTAATTCAACTTGTACTAATATGGAAGCATAAATAGGTAATGCAGGATTAGAAAACACAGATGATTCCTTTAAAAAGGAATTATGAGCTACAACCGCATCACCTACAGTATGATCCACCTTTATTATTTCAGCATTCTCACCTGCAACCAGGCCAGATTCAAAAATTTTATTGCATAATTTCATCAATAGAATCAATGGAATTTATAGAGTGCAAACTATTAGTTTTAGGGGGTATCACATAACATCAAAGATATTAAAACAAACAACTTCTCCATCAAATTCCATAGATAAATCACCCTTATGGACAACAATCTTAGTCCTGGTAGTATTAAAAAATAGTCAACCAAATAGCAGATGAACATCTTTGAATGTTTTCGACTTCTCACCAATGTCAAACATTAGCCAGGATATATTTAGACCTATTGGCTAGTTGAAGTATCAAACTAATCTTTTTGAAAGGACCTAATTAAAAGCATCATAGATACTTTTAGGCATGACATTAATCGAAGCATCTAAGTCTAGCATGCATTTTTCAAATTGAGTATTTCCTATATTGCAAGGAATATAAAATATGCCAAGATCCTTAGACTTTGGGGGTATTTTCCTTTGGATGACTGCATATACGTTCTTCCCCATAATTACCTTTTCATTCTCCTTAAAGTGCCTTTTGTTAGTGCAAAGTTCCTTTAGAAGCTTGGTATAGCGTGGGACTTGCTTCATGGCGTCCAAAAGAGGTATGTTTACCTCAACTTTTCTGAACGTTTCAAGGATTTCTCTTCTTACGTCTTCCTTCTTTGACTTGGCTAACCTGGAAGGAAATGGAGGAACATCACGAAATTTGTTAGAAATAGAATCTTTAGCAGTAGAATGTGACTCGTCTCTCTTTTTTTGCTCCTTAACCTCATCTTTAACCCTTAGGGTCATCTCTCTCTCTTCCTTAACCTAAATTTTTTTCCTTTTTCCCCTTTAGGATTCACCAACTCCTTACCACTCCTAAACATGACAGCACTAGCATTTTCCTTCAGGTTGGGTATGGGTTGAGATGGAAGTCTCCAGGAAAGCTAGGCCTCAATATTACTCAAAGTGGTGCTAATCTGTACTACTTGAGTATCTAGATATTGTAGGTAAACATCTGTTTTTTTTTTTGGTAGTCAACACATTGGTGTGAACAAAACCTATTTGGTTACTGAGTTGCTTGACCATTTCTTTAAGTGACGGGCTAGAAGATTGATTTTGTGATGGGTTAGGAACATAAGGTTCCCTGGTTACCATTAAAGTTTAGAAGGTTTGTCCTAGGTCCATATCGTAAGTTTAGGTGTTCTCTCCAACCCTCTTTGTATGTTTGTGTGAATGGGTCATACTTTCTATTGAATTAACGAGGAAAACCGCCAATTACATTAACATCTTAAACTTACAAAGTCAAACAAACGTCAGTAGCAAGAGAAAAATCAGAACAAATCCCACAAGCATAAACATATGGAACACCACCTATAACCAGCTTAGACATAAGAGTGGTTAAGTTATCAACTTGTTCAACATTCTGTTTAAGCTGATCTTAAATAGAATTCATTTTAATATCATTAACTCTCTTAGCTTAGCCTACTTCATTCCTAATTCTGAATTGTCATGAATTTTCATCCATATTAGAGATTGAAGTCTTAATTGCTTCAGGTGTTTTATCAAGCAATGGCCCACTACTTATAACATTTGTTATACTTCTATCGTTCGAGCCTAAGCCTTTATAACAATATTGAATTAATAACTGTTCACTAATATGATGATTGGGGCAACTAACATAAAGTTTCTTAAACCTTTCCTAGTACTCATATAATGACTTATTAACATTTTGCCTAATTCCACAAATTTTTTTCCTTATTGATCCAATCCTACTTACAAGAAAGAATTTTTCAAGAAAAGATTGGTGTAATTAAGCCCAAATAGCAATGGATCGAGAAGGAATATAGTACAACCAATCTTTAGCTAAGTCTTGTAGAGAGAAAGGAAAAGCACAAAGTTTTACTTGTTCATCATCCACTCCCTCAGGCCTCATATTAGAACGAACAATTAGAAACTCTTTTAAATGCTTATGGGGATCTTCATCTGCACAAAAGGAAATTGGAATTAAGTTTTAAAAGTGTTTCCAAAGCGAGAAAGACTATACACAGGGATTGATCTTCCAAATTTAGATGAGAAAGTTGCTTCAGAGTAGCCATTTCATCTGACAGATGATCTTGAATTTCTTCCTCCTCAAATAAGTATCTCAAACCTTCCTCTGTGTCCTCGCCTGTGATTTCGCCACTTTGCAATTAAGAAGAATGAGAAGAATAAGTTTTTTATATTCAACTTAGAATAATACTATAGGTATTTATACAGGAATACTTAGGTTTAAACTAGGGATTATGCTAAAATCCCTATGACTATGTTATTTACATTAACTATATAATCCCTATAATTATATAACTGATATATTCTGTAACACTCCCCCTCAAGCTGGAGCATAGATATTGATCATGCCTAGCTTGTTACAAATATAATTAACCTGATTCCGCGGTAATGCTTTGGTGAACATATCAGTCAATTGGCTCCCTATTCTGACATGTTAAGTTAAGCTTGTTCTATCTTCTAACTTTTCTCGAGTAAAATGACAATGGACATCTATATTCTTAGTTCTCTCTTAAAACATAGGATTATTTGCAATATGGATGGTTGCTTCATTATCACACTATAAATTCATCGGTTTAGATTGAACAAACTCAATCTCAATAAGTGAATAACGTAACCATATGAGTTCATAGGTAGTTTGTGCCATAGCCCTATATTTGGATTCTGCACTTGATCAGGATACAACACTCTATTTCTTACTCTTCCAAGAAACAAGATTACCTCTAACAAAAACATAATAACTTGTTAGAGCGCTTGTCTGAAAGATCTCCTGCATAGTCAACATCTGTGAATCCTTCTATAGTGTGGTGACCATAATTTTGATATAAAATGCCATGTCCTGGCGCACCTTTTAGATATCTCAAAGTATGAATAACAGCACCCCAATGTGAGGTTCTAGGAGATGACATGAACTGACTTACAACACTTTATGGAAAGGCAATATCAGGACGAGTGATAGTAAGATAATTCAATTTCCCATAATTTTCTTATATTTTTCAGGATTCTCAAGCAAGTCTCCATCTTCAACTTTTAACTTCACATTTGGTATCATAGGCGTATCACATATCTTTGCCTCAGTAAAACCAGCATCATTTAATAAATCCAGATAATATTTTCTTTAAGATAGATAGATAAATCCCTTTATGACTACGAGAAACTTCAATTCCTAAGAAGTATTTCAATGGTCCTTTCCTTTGTCTGAAAACAAGTCCCAAGGAATGCTTTTAACCTTGTGATCTCTACTTCATCACTTCTAGTGATCACTATATCATCCACATATACATCCAATAAAATGCAACCAAAACTAGATAATGTAAAGAACATTGACTGATCATATGCACTTCTTTGTAAGCTAAACTCAATTATTATAGTACTGAATCTTCCAAACTAGAGATGAGGAGATTGCTTCGAGCCATATATAGACTTCCGTAATTTACACACTTTCCCTAACTCCCCCTGAGCAACAAATCCAGGTGGTTGCTCCATGTAAACCTGTTCAGATAAATCCCCATGTAAGAAAGCATTCTTCACATCAAATTGGTGAAGTGCCCAATTATAAGTGGCAGCTAAGGAGATAAACAAGCAGACAGAAGAAAGTTTTGCAACTAGAGAAAAAGTCTCAGAATAACCCCATATGCCTAAACATATCCTTTAGCAACCAACAAAGCTTTTAATCGGGCAATAAAACCATCAAGATTCATTTTAATAGTGAACACCCACTTACAACCAATGGCTCATTTCTCTAAAGGAAGAGGCACAAGATCCCAAGTATGATTCTACTCTAGGGTCATCATTTCTTCCTTCATTGCAGCTTGCCAACCATCATGAGTCAGTGCTTCAACAAAGGATGTTGGGATAGCAACAAAGTCTAAGGGGGTTATAAAAGACTTGGATGAGTGAGATAGAGCATGATAAGATAAAAAGAAAAAATAAGGTAAGTTCATGCGTGTTTACCTTTATGAAAAGCAATAGGAAGATAAAGGCTAACCTTAGGTAGTGGTAAGGAATCTGGAGACAAAGCAGAATAGGTCAATTCCATGTCCTAGCCGATGGGAGGTGCCTTAATAGACTGCTGCACACGTCGAGAATAAGCCGGACGAAAAATAGGCCGAGAGGGAGGAGAAACTACATGTTTACTGATAGTATAAATAAGAAAATTGTCCCCTTAATCGCTAGAGTGTGAAGAAGGCATAGGGGAACCAAAGAAGGGGGTATTCTTAGAAAAGGTAACATCAACAGAGACCAAGTAATAACCCAACGAAGGAGAGTAACAATGGTATCCTTTTTAAGCACGAGAATATCCCAGAAAGACACACTTTAGTGATATGGGATCCAATTTCGAGACTTGAGGTCGCATATCTTGAACAAAGCAAGTCCCAAAATTTTGAGGAGTAAGACAAAATAATGTATATGAGGGAAAGAGAAGGGAATATGGAATCTGACCATCAAGAACAAAAGAAGACATTCAGTTGATTAGGAAACAAGCAGTAGAGACTACATCTGCCTTAAAAACTTTTGGAACCTGTATATGGAACATTAGTGCTTGGGTAACTTCTAACAAGTGATGATTCTTTCGCTCTGCTATGAGGGGTAACAATACATGATGACTGATGAATAATACCATGCTGAGAGAAATAAGATTGAAAAGTATGGGAAACATATTCTTTAGCATTATCACTTCTTAAAATGTAGATGGATTAGTTCAATTAAGTCTTAATTTCAACATAAAAGGCAAAAAATAGAGTAGACAATGCTGATTGAGATTTCATAGGATAAAGCTAAGTAACCTGAGAATAATCATCAATAAATGACAAAAAATAACAAAAACCAGATTTGGATGGAATAAGACAAGGGCCCCATACATCAGTATGCACTAAGTAAAAGGAAGACCCAACTCGTTTATTTAGTCTAGGAGAATAAGAAACCTTATGTTGTTTAGCAAATTGACAAGCTTCACACTCTAAGACAAATTCTTGTTTAAGACTAGGACATAACTTTTGTAAAACTGTGATAGACGGATGACTAAAATGATAATGATGTTGCAAAAGGGAAGATGAGCTTGTACAAGCAATCAATCGAGTTATTGTCTTAGAAGTTGAATCAAGAACATATAGGCCATTCACCAGACGCCCCTTATCGTTAATTTGCTTCATCCTAAGATCTTGAAGAAAGCAATAATTGGGATAGAAAACAACACAACAGTTAAGACTTGGTGAGTTGGCTGATAGATAATAAGTTAAAAGGGAATGTGATAAACATAAAACAGAGGATAATGGGAGAGAATTTGTTGGGTTTACTATCCCACGCCTAATTACAAAAGTGGTAGATCCATTGACTAAAGTAACACAAGGTAAATCAGTAGTAAACTTGAAATAAGGGAGAATACTTGCGTTGCCAGTCATATGACCAGTAGCACCTGAGTCAATAACCCAACTACGAGATGAGGTGGAGAGACAGGCATTAAGGTTACCTATATTAGCTAAAGCTGATGTCACAGGGGATGGTTGTTATGAATTATGAGTGGCCAAAATTTATTGACAAGCATTGGTTAAACGGGCATACTTATCCAATTAAATCGCGACAGAAGGTGAGGATGACTAAAGAGGGGTAGGATGTCATCCTGAGTAGCCATATTTGCAAATTTTCTGTTATTATTCTTACTCGAGTATTTGGGATGCTTACCGCGAAGTTTCCAAAAATTCTTCTTAATATGTCCTTCGACCCCACAATAATTACAGGTGCGAGGGGTGCCACTATTCCCAGTAACATAACCATTATTATTTCCACTGTTGCCATTGTGATTATTATTTGAAACATTGCTCATTAATGCCGCTGAGTCATTGGTCACCATATTAGAAGTCACATTTGCCTCTTTACAAACTCAAAGCAAACAGGCATGTACTTCCATAAAGGAGGAAGCGTCTCACTAGTTAACAATTATGTGCGTGCCATGTCACAATCTGCTCCTCTTGTTCTTTCATTTGCTTTATGTCAGCAACAATTGGAAACATGGCTCGCTTTTCTTTAAAGTCTTGTTTTACTTCATTATAGTACTGAAACAGGGAGCGGCCTCTTTGTTTCACTCGATAAATCTTTAGCAATAATTCATGAACACAAGACAGCTCTTGTTTGCAAGCATATAAAAATTCCAAATATTCCTATAGTTTTTTGACACTATTATAATGATTCACAACATCATCAACAATTAGGTCTAGAGTATTCTGGATTTGATTAAACAATTTATAATACTCCATTAACCCTTTCTTCAGAGCAATAGCATCAATCTTAGGAGGCAGATTACTAGTTAAATGATCATCCAAATCTACACTAGTCATAAATCCACGAATAGTCTTTTTCCATTGTGCATAATTTTTCCTTCCAATCAATTTCTTATCAATAATTTTGGATGAACCCAATGTAATTTTAGTAATTGTCTTCTTATGCCCACCTATATCACTACTCTCTGTCATTTTCCAATTGACAATATTAAGCAGATAAAGGAGGAAAGAAATGACAAAAACAAAAAAGAATACCTCAGATTATTTAAAACAAGAAGATTCTCTACTACGTAAATACCATTATGTAAATCAAAAATATTCAGCAACGCAACAAAAATATCCCAGCAACCACACCAACACAGCAAAAGGGAGCTACGAAAATTAAAAGCACTCAAAAAAATAGGGAGCTACGGCTATCTACAACACCAACACAAACTAGCAATACCTCGAAACTAACCGGATATTCAGACAGGGGCAAAGGAGGCGACGCTGGAGGAAGAAACCGATCCGAAAGATGGTGACTCACACATCTTCACGTGCTGGCGCGTGAAAACGATATCTAGGACTAGGCGACACGTGCTGGTCATGGGCTCAAGATCTAACGATAGGATTTTAGGGGATGGTCGATCGGCACCAATAGTGTCTTATGAAGGAGGAGGTGACAAAAAATTTCTCCAAAAAAGGTATCATCCACACAGTTGATATACTGCCTTACAATAGGGCAGAAAATGAAACACATAAAACTAAAGAAGAGACCCAGAAACACAACTAAGCTCTGATACCATGAGAAGAATGAGTTTTCTGTATTCAACTTAGAATAATACTATAGGAGCTTATACAGGAATACATAGGTTTAAACTAGGAAAATAATCCTTATAATCATGCTAAAATCCCTATAATTATGTTATTTAGATTAACTATATAATCCGTATAATTACGTAACTGATATATTCTGTAACAACAATTTCATGCAAATAATGAAAACAAACAGAAGAACTTGAATATCCTTATATTAGAAAATCAAAACATATTAAAATTTACATAATATGCAAATTCATATAATTCATAGTCCTTCAAATTTGTTCTTAACCATTTTAACACTCGTTATGCTGGTTGAGTAAGGACCAATATGAAAGAAAGGAATCAGAATTAAGACAACTCATTTTAGAACCTAACAAACTAAACAACTCTTCCCAGCAATGACATCAAAATTTGGTACGTGTCATTAAACATATACAAATTAATACCTTATTCCTACCATTAATTAATTAACACCTTAGTATAAGTTGAAATAAGAGTTGATCTCACAAGGAGAGTGTTGTTTATTAAAATTTTGAAGCAAATGATTGTTTTTACTCAATAAAAGCGTTAACAAGTAAATGTATGTAATTATAATTCCAAACAAACTAAAATTTATTTAGAAAAATTCAGCCCACAAAAACAAAGTGAAAACACCAATAATTTAATGTCTAATTTAACTCAAACTCAAGCACAACTTGTACCCATTTTATTTTCCAAATTTCAACCCTTAAATCAGAAAAATATGATCATACAACCCAATAAATTAGATATGGAATTTTAAAACTAAAACAGCATGTAAATTACTAGTTTCATCTCATTAAACTTCAAAAATTGTATTCTACTTAAATCTCTTTAATAACCCAACACGTGAGTTGTCATTTATCATTTTCTTGGCACTTAAAAAAATCTAAATCTAGTTAAAACATCAGAAAATCAAAACGGAATGCACAATTCAAAAACAGAGAGCAAACAATGCAATTTTAGCTTCTTTGAACATTCAAGATTGCTTCTTTGAGGTTCATTATAATCTCATCATCTTTCACTAGAATTTCCAAGCATATTAGACTTAAAAGTATGTCAAAATCATGTTGAGAAAATAAGAAAATAGCAGTAAACCGTTAGCTCTCAAATCTGATTGCATAAACAATCTAACAATAACACTTTCAGATTCAAGTTGCATATTTCGAAAATTCCATCTTTAGGAAACTAACTTCAGGAGGTTTTCGAATTGCCTTACAGCATATAAATAACTCGCTAGACATACCCAATCACAAACCAGGTATAGGAAATAGTTCCCAAGGCATAGATTAATCATAATCAGGTAAATACATAAAATATATGCAGCATGGACAGCCATTTTCACAATAGAACAAATTGTGTATTTGTTGTATTTCTTCATTTCAAAGATATTTTAGGACTTCAACTTTTAACCTTTGAGACTTATAGAATCAGAAAATATATAATGAGATGTGGGAAAAATCATATGTAAGCACTTAAAAACAGCAGAAACAGGGGATGTAAGGGTTAAAAGTTTTCTCATCGATCAGCTTTACAATACCAACTCTAAAATTCTAGATTCAATTACCTATTTTAATTAGGTTGTTCTACAATTAATTTTGCAAAATTTAGTCGTTGATATCCTTTAACATGTGGCCTCATCTAATAGGAAAGCATGGTAGACCCCATACCATACCACACACACGCAAAGAGAAGGGGGTTTTAATTAGAAACTAGAACTAATTAATAAAAACAAAATTTGTTAACACTAAAAATATAACATAAAGAGAATAAACATACATATTAACAAGTGATCGAGCATGCATTAAGCCCCATAAGTTCATTCATCTAAATTTAGATTTTTATAATCGACATCTCGAGCTATATTAGACCAACTGCAGAGACGCTCACCAACTGCGTTCTCCATATCTCCCTTTACTAATCTAGAACCAAGCTAGCTCGATTCTAAATTGGTTATTGCAATTATCACCAAGAAGACATCATTAACCCCAAGAACTTCAATCAACCAGCTAGCAAAATTCCTAGATCACGCGACGCTCTAATTAAAACTTAGCCTTTTTACCAACTAACGACTTAATTAGTTGCTACCTGACTGCCTAAACTCAATAGCAATTACGGACTAAAGATAAAGGGATAGCAATCAATTCACATTCCAATATATCAAGAAGTCTCTCATCAATTCTATAAGAACATGAATCATAAATAAATAGGCTCTGGTGTCGCACAACTAATGAAATAACTCGGAATGTTAGGATCAAATTGAAAATATTTGTGTCAAATTATCCAAAGCAAAGAACTAAATTGAAATTCTAAAACTTTAAGCAAATTAACTAGATAAAAAAAGAGAGTAAGAGTGAGCGAGACTCATTCTATTGATAGCCCAAAATCAACAGATCAACAACTGCTTTGACCCTATAGCTCAAACCGCGAAATCCTTCTCCAAAGGTCTTGAACCAGCTCAATTCCAATGGCTATGTAACTCTCGTACCACCCGAGCAACTTCTTGCACTAGCCTTCTTCCCCAATTAACTCTCAAAGTTCTTATGAGATTGTTTTTACTCTCAATTGAAGTGATATGCTCGATCCCTTCTCTATTTTGTTGGCTCCCAAGACACCCGAAAGCTGCACTTTGATGGCTCTTTAATAAGCTTCCTCTTAACTCTTCCATTTTGAATAGAATTGGAACAGAGAACATCGAGCCTGTTTGATTTTTACGTTTCTCTTCATTTTCCACTACTGCATTGTTACGTATCTGTGTTGAGTGCTGCTTATGCGATGCTTTTTCTCCTCCCAGCTGCTATGCGTTTCTGGCTGGTGTGCATTTAATTCCTCTACAGTTCTTGTTTTTGCCCTTTATTTACTCTCCCTCTGAGATGCCGTTTTCTTCTTCTTATTTGCGTTTTTGTTTTTTCCTCTGTTGTACGTTTTCATTTCTGCTCCTCTTGGCTGTCGTTTTGATGTATTTCTCATCTGTTGTAGCGCTTTCATTCTATTCTCCTGTTCTGCGTTTTACTTCATGTGGTGTTGCGTTTTTCTTGGCTGTCCAGCTGCATATTATTTCTGCTACTGTGCGTTTTTGTCGTGGACAACTATGTATTCTAGACTGCTGGCGTTTTGCTAATCTGCTTTTGTCGTTTTCTTCTTCTGCTTTGCTTCTTTCATTTTGACTGTCGTTTTGGTCTTTTATGTTTATGCTGGTGTTGTGCGTTTCATTCCTTCTCCACCTAAAAACATCAGTCCATTAAGCCTAACAAAACAGTTCAGCTTAGGCCAATTTTGTTGTAAAATTCAGAATAAATAATTTTAGATTAACTAATAAAATTTGAATAATTATGTCCAAATTTGTAATAAACATAATTAAATAGACTAAATTTAGGAGAATAAACGATGTAATATTTTAAACTTATCATTTGTACTTATAGTAATCAAGTATGCAATATGCTTAGAGAGATGATTTCATTTGACGGAAAACCAGAAAGATTTGGTCTTTGTGATTAAATAAATGCGTAAAATGATTCAAGCAATCTATTGGCATTTTGTGATAATACAAGTCCTGGTAGTGGACAGAGGTTGCATGGTTTATATAGTGTCTTCCTGTCCTGATTTAGGACACAAGCTGTGTGAACCTGTAATTTTTTGGCTTTTCACTTACTCCAAAAAAACATAGAAAGATCCATTTACTTTTCCAGGCAGAAAACGCAGCAGGAAAACCAACTCGCGAATTATTCAGGTTGATGTAGTAGCCGGCCTCGTTGCATGTACCAAGTCTCAACGATGCTGTTGCTTCGTGGTGGTTGTCTCCCATTTTTCTTGCGTATTCAATGCTCTGCTCTGGAAAAGTTGACGAAAAAAAAAGGTATAAGGGAAGTCAAAACAGAGCATGTTTAGCCTGAAATCATGGCAAATATCCGGTCATTAATTTTGTATGGCTGTCTCCTGTAAATTCTTGCATTACTGTATATGTGTTTCCTAAGTTAGCTTCTTTTCCACTTTGTATATAACACAGAATTTCTGTCAATAAAGAGTGAGGATTAATTCATTGAAATCACAGTAATACCTATTTCTATATAGTATCAGAAGAGTCACTCTCCACCGAGCCCCAGATCCAAGTCACTAAAATTTCTTACTCTTCTAATCAAACTCCCAACTTTACCCTCAACGCCTAACCCCTTCCGCATCAGAAAAACCCCTTATTGTTCTCAATATCACTGCCCAAATCAATAAAAAATTAACTCCCTCCACCTTTCCTCAACGGCGTGCTCAATTTGAAGCACTCCTTATTGGCTATGACTTACTCAACTATGTTGAAGGCACCTTTCGGTGTCCCTCTTCAAATGATACTGCTGTTAAAGAGCTGTGTAAGACCCACTGGGTCCTACAGGATAAACTTATCCTGAGTGCGATTTTAACCTCTACCTCTCCTTCCATTACACCTCTCATTGCTACAGCTAAATCCTCCCATGAAGCTTGGAAAAAGCTCACTCATCTATATGTTAGTCGATCTAGAACTCGTGCAATGCAGTTAAAGGAGGAACTCACCTTAATCTAACATGGCAATCAGACCATAACAGAATATCTCCATGCTGTGAAAACTCTGGCTGATGAAATAGCCATCATAGATCATTCAATTTCGGATGATGACATAAACCATTTATGTGTTGAATGTTTAAGTCCAGATTTTTGGGAGATTGCAGCACCTATTTAAGCCCGATAATCATCACTAAGCTTTAAGGTGTTACATGATTTGCTGGTTTGACACCTGGAAGCTGCAACGCAGAACCTAGTTGCTTCTGCTAACTTTACGAAGACGAAGACATCTACAAATGGAGGGAGTCACTAGCGATCCTTTAACCAACATGATCATTCCCGTGGGTCCCAAGGCTCCAATCCAGGCCAACATTTCAATGGAGCCTAATGTGATGGACGACGTTCCAACACAAACTCTGATAAGCCTAATAATTCTACTCGACGCTATTAGCCCAAGTGCCAACTTTGTGACCAGTTGGGCTACATTGCCAAGTCTTGTCCTTAATTTTATTCACAGAATGCCTCTATCAATTGTGCTACCACTTCTATGGGGAAGGACAAAAATTGGCTACTTGATTCGGCCGCCTCGCACAATATCACGGGTGATCTTTTCAATTTATCTATTCATTCCGAATATGATGGAATTGACGAAGTAATTCTTGGTGATGGTTCAGGTTTGGCTGTCTCAAACATTTGTTCTTTGGCTTTACACTCTCCGCACCGAACTTTTACATTACGTGATACTCTTTGTGTTCCAAATATTTGCAAAAAATTTAATTTCTATGCATAATCTCACCAAACAAAATGATGTCTTTGTCAAATTTCATCGTTTTTTTTCTTGTGAAGGATAAGATCACGGGGGCGATTCTACTAAAAGTAGCATGTAATAATGGCATCTACACCTTCCTAAAATCACTGGTAGTGTCCAAAAAGGTTGCTAATGTGCATAAACGGACCTCCATTGATGGATGGCATAAGCGTCTTGGGCATCCTTCACTTAAAAATGTCCATCATCTTATCAAGAATTTTTCTCTTCCTATTTCCTTGCACAAAAATTTTTCACTATGTCATTCATGTTCTATTAATAAAGCACATCAACAACCTTTTCTTGTCACGAGGCTCTAAAGTCATGAGCCCCTTGACCTTATTTACACGGATGTGTGGGGACCTGCTAGTTATACTGGGATTGATGGATCACGATATTACCTTATTTTTATTGATCATTATACAAAATATATATGGTTTTATCCAATGGCCACTAAATCTAGTGTTTCTACAATCTTTCCACATTTTAAAAAATTTATTGAACTTGTTTTCAAAAATCCATAAAAAAAAGTATATTTCGACAATGGAGGTGAGTTTATTGCTTTAAAATCATATCTCTTACTTCGTAGCATAACTCACCTCACTACTGCTCCCCACACCCCACAATAAAATGGTGTCTCTGAACATTGTCACTGTTATTTAGTTGAAACGGGCCTTACGCTCCTTCATGATGCAGATCTTGATTTTTGGTAATGGCCCTACACTTTTCAAACAGCCTCCTATCTCATAAACCGCTAACCCATGTCTCTCCTCAACAACAAATCACCTTTTAAAGCACTCTTTGGTCAATTACCCAATTATTTAAAATTTTAAAAATTTGGGTGCATATGTTATCCTCTCACAAGAGCCTATAACTCAAATAAAATGCAACCCAAATCAAAAGCCTGTATTTTCCTCCAATATTCACCCACTTAAAATGCCTACAAGTGTTTTGAGCCACAAACAAATCTCTCGCCACGGGTTATTTGATGAAAATCAAATACACTCTAGCCCATCCTCTTAACTTCAGTGCCCAACTAACTGCAATGTCCTCATTATCGGTCTCCAACGCACCAGTA
The DNA here is from genome assembly GCA_025629805.1 of Erythroxylum baracoense. Classification (NCBI taxonomy): domain Eukaryota; kingdom Viridiplantae; phylum Streptophyta; class Magnoliopsida; order Malpighiales; family Erythroxylaceae; genus Erythroxylum; species Erythroxylum baracoense. The sequence continues at coordinate 15,617 of JAOTAY010032155.1, forward strand.
ACCTTGCTGCCTCCGGAAGGCTCACTTGCCATTGTTATGCCCCACTCATCTTCACTTCGTGATTCCTTGTAAGCTACAGATCAACACCCCACTCATCCGAATACTCCTCTTGATGATAATCGGCATGGGTCTTCCTTAAATCTACAAATACAATCTCACCATTTTGCCCCTCATACACATCTCACTATTGATCATCCTCTCCCAACTCCAAATTCCATAAATCCTAACCAATCAAATCTTTATCCTCAACTCACTCACACCATGACCACAAGATAAATGAACCAAAATTTCAAACCTAAACAAATTCATCCGTGTTAAAACATCCTCTTCCTCAAACCATTGAACCAATAAGTGTGAGCCAAGCCATCTCTTAACCTCACTGGCATGAGGTCATGTCCACTGAGCTCACTGCTCTAATGAAACATTGGACTTGGGACCTTGTTTTACCACCTTCAGGTTGCAAACTTGTGGGGTGTAAGTGGATATTTCAGGTAAAATGGAAAGCTGATGGGTTTGTTGATGGGTTTAAAGCCCGTCTCATGGCTAAGGGCTACAATCAATGTCCTGGTGTTGACTACACAGAAACCTTCAGCTCTATAGTTAAACCAACGACTATTAGAGCTGCATTATCCATTGCAGTCATAAGTGGATGGGATTTGACGCAAATGGAGGTTAATAATGCTTTTCTCAATGGTGGATTAACTAAAACTATTTATATGGCACAACCTCGGGGGTTCAAAGATCTATCCAAACCTTACAATGTTTATAGACCAAAAAAGGCTATCTATGGGCTTAAACAAGCTCCACGAGCTTGGTACACTGCCCTCAAAATTGCCATTTTTCAGTTAGGTATTCAAAACTCCAAGGTAGACTCTTCTCTCTTCATTTAAAGCCACGACTCCACTCTTTGTTATTTCCTGGTGTATGTTGATGATCTTGTCATCACTGGAAATAACCCAACTCTAATAGCCTGCATCATTAAACAGCTGGCTGACATGTTTTCTCTCAAGGATATGGGCTCTCTTCATTTTTTCTTGGGGATTGAAGTCATTCCTACAAAGGCAGGATTATTTCTCTCACAACATAAATACATCCGTTAGCTTTTAGGCAATACCAGTATGAGTGGTGCAAAATATGTTTCAACCCTCTTTTTACAACCCAATCCCTTCAATTGGTTGATGGCACGGCTATTGTGGATAGCTCTGAGTTTCGTCGAATGATTGGCAGTCTTCAATATCTTTCCTTAACAAGTCTAGATATCTTATTTGCAGTTAACAAACTCTCTCAATTTATGCACAAGCCAACTGCTAATCACTGGACGACCACTAAACGACTCCTCTGCTACTTAAAACAAACCATTTTTTATGGTATTCATATCCACAAAGCTGGCACTCCTATACTAAGAACATACTCCGATGTCGATTAGGCTAGAAATATAGATGATTGCACGTCAACTTCTGCATACATCAGCTTCTCGGGTCCTAGTCCAATCTCTTGGAGCTCTAAGAAACAACATGCAGTTGCAAGATCCACAACCGAGGCTGAATACCAGGCACTAGCTAATGCAGCTTTCGAGACAATGTGGTTGTCTACCCTTTTCAAAGAACTCACACTTCCACTCAAAGAATCTCCCCATCTGTTATATGACAATCTTGGAGCCACACATCTAAGTTTCAACCTAGTAAATCATTGGCGCATGAAACACATTGAAATAGTCTTCACTTTGTGCGTGACTTAGTCCAAAAAGGAAGCCTCCAAGTAAGACATGTACATACTCAAGACCAATTAGCTAATCTGCTAACCAAGCCACTGCCAAAGCAGCGCACAGAATTGCTACATATCAAGATTAGTCTTGCCGATGGAAGCCTAATCTTGCGAGGGCGTATAAGGGAAATCAAAGCAGAGCATGTTTAGCCTGAAATCATGACAAATATTCCGTCATTAATTTTGTATAGCTGTCTCCTGTAAATTCTTGCATTACTATTTATGTGTTTCCTAAATTAGCTTCTCTTCCACTTTTTATATAACAAAAAATTTCTGTCAATAAAGAGTGAGGATTAATTCATTAAAATCACAACAGTACCTATTTCTATAGAAGGTGTGAGGTAGAATCTTTTGCTGTGAAGTTAACGACGGTGGGTTGTTGGTTCGGTTAGGGTTATATGTTTGCGAAGTACTGACGATGTTGATTCTCTATTGTTAACATGTTTAAGTTAATTTTTGTTTAAGTTAAGAAATGTTTAATATAAAATGTGGGTTTTGGGAATGGCATGAAGAAGCACGACAAGCTTTCGGGAAGCTAAAGAGAGCCACTATAATTGCACCAATGTTAGATTTATCAAACTTCTCACAACCATTTATAATAAATATTTATGCATTTTGGACCTGGAGCGTTGGCTTGGGGATCTGAGCTAGATGGAGACCAGAACGGAGCTCGGAGGAGAGTTTCTGAACAAGATTAGCCATTTGGTCCATGTGTTTGTCCAGAGCCAATCTCAGGTCATCCATGTGTATGTGTGTATATTGTCTATAAAGTCAATTAATTGCCGATTACTTCTGTAATTTCTGAGTTTCTTTGAATAGTAAAACTTTCAACAACATATTTGAATATGTAAGATGAGTTTTGGGTATCATTTGGATATTCCTTTCCTTAATTATTGTTTGTTTTAATGTTGCTGCTTTGATTGATCATTTACTATCATTTTTTGTTTTATTTTATGACGTTGGTGTTATCTAACTATTAACTCAGTTGCCTTTGCTGTTCGAGTTTACTGTCTTTGTTAGTTATGTTGTCTTATTAATTGAGACGTCTATGAGCTACTAGAATTAGAAAGCCTGAAACATCCAGATTTGCTCTCTCTGTGCTTGGATCTCTGTACACGAGAACTAGATCTAGTTTTCATCGTAAATCAGTTGAAGAATCCTTATATCTCTTTTCCTCGAGTGTTGTAGTATATCTTTGCTTCCTCCAAATCAAAACTAATGAGGAACTCTCGAATCCTCGTCAAGTGAAAAAAGAGCAACTCTCTAGTTAATCCCTCTATGAATGATGAGGTGCTTCGTCGGACAGGGAAAAAATATAAACGCCATTGAAACAATGCTGATCAGGAGCTTGGGATGAATGAAACGAAGCAAACAATGGTAGATGGAAGTGGCCAATTTGATCTAGCACATTTCTTACAAAGAGCGTTTAATGGGTCAGTTTCATGGTGCCTGGGGGGATTGGACAACTAGTAAGGCCGATGATGATATTATCATTGATGAAGCAGTGTCTGATTCAGAGGATGGAGTAGATGATGGCTCAATGGTGGTTTTTACAAAGGCTGAAAAATAAGAACTACGAAGGCCATGGTAGAATGCTCCCATTATAAAGCCCTTAGGAAACGTAATGGGTTGCAAAATTCTCATTTCGCGAGTTATTCACATGTGGCAGATTGATGAAAACTATAAGGTCATTAATCTAGGGCAGGATTATTTTCTTCTCAAGTTTGAGAAGAAAAGTGATTATAAACATCTTTTACACAGTGGTCCTTAGGTGTTCAATAGGCATTATCTAACAGTGAGGTAATGGACACGCCATTTCAAGCCGACTTTAGATTAAATAAACTCCATTATAGGGTGGGTTCACTTTGTAGAATTGCCTTTGGAATACTACTCGAATCTGGCTTTGAAGAGAATTGCGTCAATGGTAGGGAAGGTGGTTCGTATCGATTCAACTACTCAAACTGTAATGCGTGGAAGTTTTGTCCGTGTATGTGTTAAGTTAGATCTTCTTAAACCTTACCGGTCTTCCATTATTGTTGGAAAAATTCTCCAGAGAGTTGAATATGAAGGCCTTCAATTGATTTGTTTCAAGTGTGGTAAATTTGGCCATGAGCGGGACATATATCTTAATGATCAACAGATGTGAAAAAGCAACGTTAGAGGATCTGATCAACCTGATCATCATGATACAGCTGAAGAAGGGACCAAAGTTGATTCTTCAATGAATCCGAAAAGTTCATAACCTGATGAGAGCTTCCTACAGACCTTGGATGTTGATCCAATGTCATTCTTGGCAGCCGTCGACAGGTGGAGCTAATAAAGGAAAGAATTCTATAGGTATTGATACTTAACATAACCAGGGGAATAGATTTTCCATGTTAGCAATTAAGTCTGACACCGTGAGTTAAACTAGAGCCCAACATTGTCAATCTAGGCATACTGCTACGAAACATTACTTTCGCTGAAGCACAGTTTTGGCGACCTAAATTTTCTGCTGGTATTCTAATTTCCTCTCCCATATATCGTAACAGTTTTAGCTTTAAAAGGAAAGAGGAAAAAAATAAAAGCCTTAACTAAAGGGAAAGCAGATATCTTTTTATCCACACAGTTCATAAAACAGCCGCCTGACTTTCATTTTCAAATGGGCTCTGCTGCTGATGTGGTTTTTGAGACTCAACGTTTAGATTCTCTAATTAGACCTTCCAAGAATGGGTATACCTCTTCCGCTTTTGCACAGACAATTATTAGCCCCTCAAATAGTCCTAATTTTGATATTTTACAACCTCGCCCTACGGAGGTGTCCAATTCAGTTCAAACTCATAATCGAACTGAAATGAACAATAGCCTTAATATTCTTCCACTGATTCATCCTCCTTTATCTATCGTAGGAACCTTGGGTGGTTCTCGTGATCACATTTTTATTGATCAGGAGGACCATGAAGATAATTCCAGTGATGCGATGCTGTCTATTGTTAATGAAGAGCAAGAAGATGACATTAATGATCAAGGGGACGAGGATGTGACGATGCATGATTAAACTACTTTGCCTGTTTGTTTCTCTTTTATTTATGACGATTCTTTTCTAGAACGTTAAGGGAGCTGCTAGCTTCGTTTATAAATAGAATATCAAGGAACTTGTTAAAAGCCATAAAATAGAAATCTTTATTGTCGCAGAGCCTCAGATCAGCACATAGGGACAATAGATAGGGTATTCGTAGTTTGAGCTTTAACAGGCATGCTAAAGTGGATGTAGTGGGTTTCTCTGGTGATCTTTAGGTGCTTTGGAAAAATTCTATTGGCAACATTCAGGTGTTTGAAATGGGTGGTCAGTTTTTGAGTATTATTATTACGTCACCTGAAAAAGTTACATGGGGACCCATGGCAGTGTATGCGAGTCTTGTGGTGGTTCATAAGCAATTCTTTTAGGATTACTTGCAAGAGTTTTCAAATTTTGATGGACTACCTTAGCTTATTATTGGCAATTTTGTTTAGATTTTGTCACGTGAGGAAAAGCGGGATGGTAATCCGAAACCTTTATGGCGTATTAAGAAATTTCGTAAGGTTGTTGCTATTTGAAAACTTATTGATCTTGATGCCCAAGGTTGTTATTTTACTTGGTCTAATAAGAAACTTGTCTCTAGGCTTATTCGAAAGAAACTAGAGCGAGCCTTATGTAGTGTGGAATGGAGGCATTCTTTTCCTAAGGCTTTTGTGCATAACTTACCTCATGCTCATAGTGCTCATTGCCCAGTTTTGGTTTCGTTTGAGAAAAAGGTTGCTATTAATCGTTCTACTAGGCACTTTCTTTTTGAAGCTGCCTGACAAACCCATTCTTCTTTTCTCAAGTCCTCCGGGATAGTTGCAATAATGATATTGGGCCTCACCCTAAACTTCACAAGGTCCAACTTACTCTCTAGCATTGGAATTTAGAAACTTTTAGGAATATTTTTAAACAAAAACGTGTTCTATTAGCTCGACTAGGTGGCACTCAGTGGGCGTTGGAATGTACTCCCAATCTGTTTCTTTTTGCCTTAGAAAAAAGTTGTGTGTTGAGTATAATAAGGTCCTTAATCAAGAGGAATTGTTGTGGCATCAAAGATCAAGAGAGAATTGGGTTCAGTTTGGTGATCGTAACACACGCTTCTTCCATACTACTACTTTAGTTAGAAGGAACAAGAATAGGATTCATATGATTAAAGATGAGGCTGGTAATTGGATTTGGGACGAAGTACAAATCCGAAAGACTGTTCTTCATCATTTTTATCAAGTTTATTTAGTCGAGCCTTTGCAGTTAGATTTTTGATATGCTTGTCCGAGGTGTTCACAGCTAATCGAGCAGAGTTTCCTTTTGGATATTGTTCTTATTCTATAAGCTAATGAAGTCCTTGCAGCTTTGAAATAGATGGGCCCCTTCAAATCTCCTGGCCCTGATGGGTTTCAGTCAGGTTTTTATCAAGCTAATTAGCCCATTGTAGGGACTTCTTTGGTTTCTTTTGTCCAATATGCCTTTACAAGGGGGAGTTTTGATGATACTCTAAGTCATGTGTTGGTTTGCCTTATCCCTAAAGTTAAGCACGCAGAAATGGCTGCTCAGTTTCATCCAATTTTTCTGTATAAGGTCTCGATAAAGCTCCTATCTAAGATCATTGTGAATTGGCTCAGGCTTTGCTTCAACAGTTTATAGCACCTACTCCAAGTAGTTTTATTCAAGGTACTTCTGATAATATTATTCTTGTTCAAGAGACTATTCACTCTTTCTCTAAAAAGAAAGAGAAAAGTGGTGGCTTGATGATGAATATTCATTTAGCAAAGGCTTATGATTGTATTGATTGGGAGTTTCTGATATGGGTTCTTTAAGATGCAGGGTTTCCTTCTACCATTGTGTCTCTTATCATGTTCTGCATCACTTCTACAAAGATGAATTTTCTTTGGAATGGAGAAGTCACTAATTACTTTAAACCGTTTAGGGGTGTCCATCAAGGTGACCCCTTATCTTCTTATCTTTTTATTTTATGTCTGAATAACCTTTGTTGCTTGATTGAAAAGCAAGTAGCAGTAAGTACTTAGAAACCTATCAAATTGTCATAGGGTGGGTTGGCTATTTCCCATGTGATGTTTGCAGACGATTTAATCTTGATGGGCGAAGCTTCAATTAAACAGAGCAAAACCATGCCGCCTATTTAGATATTTTTTTTGCTTTTTCAGGTGAAAAGGTTAATATTGCTAAGTCTCGATTTTATGTTTCATCGAACACTGCCAAGCTAATAGTAGATGACATTCAAAGGTGTACATGCATTGCTCTATATGTTGATCTTGGATTGTATCTTAGTGTTCCCCTTCATACGTAGCATGTTTCTCAAAGAACCTATGACCATATTCTCACAAAGATCAAGAAGAAATTGACTACTTGGAAGGCTTATCAACTCTCGCTTGCTGGTCGAGCCACTTTTGTGCAATCTGTCACTAGTACCATGGCTACGTACACTATAAAAACTGCAAGACTTTCCATCCCTATATCCATAGAGGTTGACTCTCTAAATAAGAAATTTCTTTGGGGTTCAACGGATAACCAACAAAAACTGCCATTACTTAAGTGGGATATGGTGTGTCGTCCACATAAGGAAGGTGGCTTAGGTTTTCAAAAAGCTATAGATATGAACTTGGCTTTATTGGCTAAGCTTGTTTGGAAACTTAAAGCCAATGTTAGTGGTTTATGGGCTCGTGTTTTAAAGGCCAAATATTTTCAAGGCTCCATCTTTTTGCAATCGACAATAAAATTTATTGCTTCTCATACTTGGAGGAGTATTTGTGCTAGCAAGAATATTGTCAAACAAAGCTGTTTAAGGTTGGTTAGGTGTGGTGATCAAACATCCTTTTGGTTTGATAAATGGCTCAATCAAGCTGAGTTGGTCTCGTTAATTGATCAAAATTCCTAGCCCCCATTGCAAGATGTGAAAGTCTCTAATTACTTAGACAAAGAAGCAGATTTTTGGGATATTGTAAACTCCTTCCTTGAGGAAACTCGAAATCTTCTTTCTGTTTTTATGCCTATTCGTGCAAAACAGGACTGAACTATTTGGTCTGCTTCTCCCTCTAGTGTGTTCATGGTAAGTTCATCTTATAATCTTCTGCCTGGGACATTATAAATGAATTTTAATTGGAATTTAGTTTAGAAGAAGACCTTGCCTCCTTGCATCAAATTTTTCATGTGGCTAGTAGTTCATAACCGATTGTTGACACTTGAAGCTTGTGTTCGATGCCATATCACTACTACAGCCAATTTTCCAAGATGTAACGATCCGTGGTAATCAATTTTACATTTACTTTGAGATTGTAAAGAGTCTCAAGTTATCTAATCCTCTTGGCTCTAAGGTCGTCAATTAGATGTTTTCAATTCTTTATCTCTTATTGATGGAATTCGCCTTAATTGATGTAACTCTTCTTTTATTGTTGCTAATAATATCCCCTGGGTTGACCTTTTCTATTATACCTGTTGGTCTATATGGCACTGGCGTAATTGTGTTGTTTTTAAGCCAAACTTTGTCTACCCCCCATGCTACTAATATCATTTGTGCAAGTGTTCAGAATTTTCGCAAATATAGGACGTTGCAAAAGGCCTTGATGATGAAGCAGGATATTTTGATTGCTTGGAGTCTACCACCCACTGGTTGCATCAAAATGAATGTGGATGCCTCAACACTCACAAATCTGGGAGAAACATCGATTAGAGGTCTTGCAAGGAACGCTGAAGGAAGCTGGCTATTTGGGTTTACAAGGAGACTCAGTTGGGGGAACATTACAAAAGCTGAATTGTTCAAAATTTATTATGTACTATTTTTGGCTTGGGATCGAGACTTCCGACATGTGTTTATTGAATCAAACTCTCTTTTAGTCATTAACAAAGTGACTGGCTGTAACACCCCACTCCCGCTGGACCCGAGTCCGTGCCCCGCGAGGGTGGTGTGCCACATCACTAAACAATTAAACAGTCGGTACATATATATATTTTTTAAAACCACAAACATTAAGATACAGAAAGTGATAACTAAATTGGTCCAACCATTTTATACAAAAAAATGCACTCAACAGAAACTTTTATTAGCCACTTAGGCCCATTTCAAATTTCAAAATACAAACATTTCCAATTTCCCAAATTTATTACAAACTGTAATATTCGATTTCAAATAATACAACATTTTTGCGGAAAATACATTCAGTGACAAATAAAGAAAAACAATGCACATGCGAACTGATCCCGAACTCTATCCTTGACTTGAATGCAATAAGCCTACTCCCGTTGCCTAACGGGGTATTCTTCTGAATCCCGAAAAATAATTGCAAATTTTGGGTGAGTTTTGCGAACTCAGTGAGTGACCATCATCGATGGCTCACCCAATCACATA
>JAOTAY010032162.1:0-24783 GCA_025629805.1 Erythroxylum baracoense
TCAACCCATAAGAATTAGCTACTAACCTCCACAATTGAAAAGAAAACTTATTTCATGATTAAAATTAAAACAAAGTCTAGAATCTTGTTTAAAACCATGGTGCAAGTTTCAGCTATAGAGAAGAAAAAGAAGAAGAAAATAAAGGAATTAGGATTTTTTACCTAAAAAATGAAAAAGGAAAAAGTGGCTTACGACTACAAGAAAGCAAAAAGAGAGAGACCTTATTCTGTTCCAAGGGACCCTATTTGTATCAGCTAGATGAGGTCTGGTCTCTCCTAAAAAGCAGACTTGGAATAGGACACGTAATTGTCAAGTTGATTATGGAAGATTTCTTGCTTGCATACGTTACTGCACTTCGAACTTGTTACTGCACTTCAGACCTAGATTTGGGCATATTTAGGGCTTCTTTGTGGGCTGAGCTACTCTTGGACTTCTTTTAGGCTTGCTCTACATCGAGTTGGTTCTCTTTTCAAGTCATCTATGGACTGGTTTGTCTCCACAAGCCATCTAAAATGGGCCTAAACTCTAATCATTCTTGGACTAATTATGCCGGCTGATTTCTGGACCAAATTCGACTAACCATAAAAAATAAAATATAGAACTTAGACCAATCAAAATTGGTCACCAGAAATATCATTGATTCAGCTTCAACTTGAGCTTTGGATCGTAGAAATCCAACAATTGGATCTCATATATGAATTTTTTGAAACATAAGAGGTCAGACTGAATGTCTCCAACTTTATGGTAGTCTTCAAATATTTATTGCTCTCAAATGACAGCTCTAAAAATTATGAACCTTAGTGGAAACATTAATCAATGGGTCAAGATTATGCCTGCCAAATCTTATGATTTTCTGATTCACCAATTATGAGATAAAAATTCTCAAATGTGCAAAGGTCAAATCTGCCAAAAACTGAAAAACAGTGTTAATTTCAACCTATTAAGGCCTTTTTGTATTTTATGTGTCTAAAGCTCTAATAATTATAAATCATGATAAATAGACCATATATATCATAAAACACATGCAAGATACTAAATATAAGGTACTAAAAATATATACAAATATGATTGCATTAGTATGCTTATTCGTGTGTAGGCCGAGATTGAACTGAGATTTGAATTCCAAATCCATTAATCATTGTTATCACTTTTGATTGTTTTCTTTAATTTTTTACGTTAGTTTAATTTCACTTTATTTTCTTTACCACTTTCAACAGTACCCCCCCCAATATCCTAAACATAGATTCTTTCGTTATAAAAGCTTTACACGCACTCTCTATAGGATTAACTTAGACTCATCACTAGCTATAGTTTTAAGTCTAGTTATTTTGTGTTGTGTTATGACACATTACCAAAAGGAATTACTGTTAATATAAGTTAAAATCACAATCTCATCTTGTTAGGATTCATACACTTATTGAACATCAAATTCTTCCTTTTTTTCTATACATAGATAGGAAATCCTCTTGTGGAGTTTGAAATAGATAAAAGATCAACTATTACATTTTACTGGTCTCATGGGTTGATATCAGATGACACCTATAGGCTCATGGCAACAACCTACACCATATCCCAATTGTTGAGAGAAGACACATTACTTGGTTATAGTAATATAACAATAGCTTGTTTGTAAGTAGAAGATTTATTATTAAAACAAATTTCTTATGATATTGACATTTATGATGAAATAGCTGATTCTTACCTTTTAAGTGGTTAATTACAAGGTCTAGTTTAAACTCAGAATTACCTGTTTAGATCGAAAACTTGAAGCCTACTATCCATTAACCTGTGCAAGAACATCCACAGATTGTAAGGTTTTGTGCCTTTACTACTTTTCCTAGGGTTGGCAATGATCATGGCCACCCAAGCCAACCCAATTTCTTTGTTTTAGTTTGAGCCTAGGCTGATCAATTAGACAGTCAAAACTTTAAATAAAAATGATATCGTTTTGACATATATACAATATCAACTATCACCTTAACATACTTTATTTCATTTTACATCTTCAGTTGCAAGCCCCACAAAATATAAACCCTTATATAGGAGTCAAAGCTTATTACTTCTTAAACAGAAAAGAAGTGTAGAAAACCTTAAATGCTAAGCTTGTTGGAGTTACTAATTAGACTACATGCAGGTGAAATGAGAGGTGAAAGGTTTAACTGATTATGGACTTCTGATTCACTTTCTCCCGAACTAGAATTATTAATATCACCTTTGTTCCAATTATAGTAATTTCATAGCTTACTTTCTTGTGAGTTGGCTTTTTGGTTTTGACATCGGCTGCGTTAGTGAGATTGTAAAGCACGAATGACTCATCAATGACATGAATAAAGGTGGTATCATTCTTAAGGCGATTTTATATAATGACGTTGGTTTTTTGGTTTTGTCATGTAATGAGAGTAGGATACTGAACAATAATATCTTTTTGGGCCTTTTTTGTGCCTTTAGCTAAAATTCCAAAGCTTACTTTCATGTGAATATGGTTTTCTCCTTTAAACCTGCTGCAAGATTGGAGTTTTCATTTTAATGCCTTGAAAATTGAAACAAATAGCAATAATTAAATATCTTAATCTTTATTTTTTACTTTAGTGTGGTTGCTTATTATCCTATTGATGAGTTTTTATTTTTGAACATTGCTTTGGTCTAGTGTTTATAGAATTGTCTTACAACAATCTATGTGGACCATCAAGCATTGAATAATTAATGACTTAGAGGTTAGTACTTGCTCTGTTTACTACAAAATTTAAGTTCTATCAACATTTAGACTTCAATTATTTTCTTACATGCCACGTTATGGTACTTGACTAAGTATTGAATTATAGTTAAGAGATTTGAAATTACTTGATTCTAATTCACTGTTGTTATACATTGATAGGTGGCATTTGTACATACTTTAGGATAATTTGTTAGTTAATTATGATAAATTGATTGTTGTTATCTTGTTTAACTTATGTTTTGTCTTAGTTTCAGATAATTGCATGATTATGTATGAATGTATGTGAATATGTATGAACGTGTTTGAATTAGGTCTTTAAGATTAGGTTTTGCATGAATTTTGCATGGCATTGTTTCACGTCTTTTTCTTACATTGTGTCATTATGATTTGCATGTGTTTTAGGCATGATTAAGTGATTAAATTTTTTGGTGATCAATAGGTTTGAAGGTGGTTTTGAGGGATGGAGGGGTAGAAGAATCAAAGAGAAAGCAAGTCACCTGACCCAAAGGAAAGCTAGAATTTTCCTAGCTGACCCATCACCAATGTTAAACTTTCAAATATAATTCTTATTATATGCTTTTCGTTTTTAATCCAAAAGAAAGAGGAGAAATTAAGTTTCAAATTGGTGAAATAAAGGCCTAATTTGGATAAGAAATCAATAAGATATCACCGATTGAATTCAAGACAGAAAACAAAGTTTTATGGAAAATTCCAGCTGGCAACTTCCTCCTTCCTACGTCATTTTAAGAATTATATGGGGTATAAAAAACTCCATTTTAAACCCTAGAAAGTAGGAGGTTGTGCAAGACATCTAAGGGATAGATAATAACGCATTTTTGAGCAAAAAACCAAGAGAATTCAAGGTGGAATCAAAGGATTTCAAGGAGACACAAAACAGCCACCATAGAATTCCAGCTTCGCTCTTCAACATATAAGCCTTCTTCTCTTTTCTTGCTTCTTTTTCGTTTATTTTTGATTGAGAAGGATGGATATGTTATGAACATGTTGGATGAGGTTTTGATGGATTTATAAATAGTTATTATGGTTGTTATTGCCTCTACTATGTAGTACCTCACTTTTTTCAATGATATGGATGTGTTTGATGTTTATGGTATATGGTTGTCCATACTTAGCTCACATAGAGATATTGAGTTAAGAAATATGTTAGTAAGTTCCATGAGAGTGTGCTTACACTATGAACACTCCATATATCAAGTTACCTTGCCATTTGGAGAGAGATCATGAATGAAAAAGTGGCTATCCAAAAATTTGTTCATATCCTTTTAATGGTTAAGTGAAACATGGGAAGTGAGAGCTTACATAATTCATGTACATCATTAAACAGGGCTTATTTGGTTCAAGTAATAAGAGTGAAAGAACCAGGGCATTAGGAAATTTTGGATTAAACATAATGAACATTGCTAAAGTGAGAGAACACATAGTTAGAATGATAATCCTAAATTATTAAATTGATTCTTTATTTCACCATTTTCTATATTTGTGTCCTTACTTTTATGACAACCCTAAAGTGTGTATGTATGACTCTCAATTTCTATATTTTAGATCTTTCAAATCTAATTATTTGAGTTTCCTTAACAAAACAAAATTTGGATCATTGCTAGATATACTTGCAGGATAAGAGGATTGAATTTAAACTTTGGAAAACTACCTATCATACATCATCTTCTTATCTTTTTTAGATTAATTCCTTATATACATCCTTTTTGAATTTGTTTATAAAAGGAATTGATTCATTATTTTGTTAGTTTTTGGATAATATTGTTTGTTTTGATTAAATTGTGGTCACAATAAAGTAGCTAGTATTTCATTTTCTAGATATATGAACATGTTTATGAGCATAGTAGTTTTACAATTATAATCAACTTCTTGTTCCTTATTTCTTTTCTATTATAGGAAGGTGATTATTAGCAGTGGATAAAAAGGGCACTTCATGAAGGATTTTGAGTGGCATATATATTGATTTTGTTTAATATTTCCATATGAAATGGAGAGAGATAATGTAGATAAATATTTTAGCTAATGAATTTTTTCTTTTGTTTTTTGAATATGTTAAAGGTTGAATTTTACAAGTCCTTATAGACTATATAGCATATATAAATGTAGATTTTTGGTTGTTTACATTTGATAGTACATATATAATTAACACATACATTAATGTATATATATTGCTTTTAATGTATATAGATGTTACCTACTTAATGAATGAAAAGAGTTTGCTTTTACATTAACAAATTATTAGTAACTAAAAAATAAATTTTTGTTTTTGTTGTTACAAATTGCTATGTAAAAGAATCACTTTATTGCCTTCTAAAGACTTAAATTGTTGTAATATATATTCAATATTGTTTCTATAGTTTGAAACTATACTATTGCCTTAGTCAAACCTTGAAGCAATATTATTTAAACTATTGTTATACCCATTCAACAACGTTGCCATAGTTTGAAACTATTTTGTTGCCTTAATTGAGTAATATTAGATAACATTATTCATTTTGTTGCCTAATTTTGTTGTGTTACACCTATAGCAATGCCACTTTATTTAATGGTATGAATTATGTTGCCTTAATAAAAAGGAAACAATAATTATGCTTATAGTTACAGTTTTGTCTATTGCCTAAAGCTCTTTTTACTATAGTGAGAGGAAAAAAAAGAAAAAACAATGAGCTTAGAGCTTGATGGCTACTTCAAATTTCCCTATGAATGTTCCATTTTTTAGTCAATTTTTCATACCCTTTCTTTCAATCAATTTTCACTACAGTTATTTTTCAAAATGAAACAAAGAAAGGAAAAAAATAGAAAATTTAGACATATAAAGCATGGTAAGGAAACAAAAAGTAAAGAAATTTAGAATAAAACTATAAGGACTAACTTTCTTTTTTTTCCTTTTTAGCCCCAAAATTTGTCATTGATAATGTGTAAAGATAGGCACTTTTACTTTTTATCATCATCATTCATTGTTCTTATTCGCAACTTTGCTTCCTTATGCGTTATCAAGGTAGCTTCATACTTATATCCTACTAGGTACTTCGTATAGTGAAGTTTCTTTCCAATCCTTATCCAGATTGGTAGGAAGATAAAATCCACAAAGGTAAAAAGAGCTTTACGAAATAACATGTATATAATACTTTAAAAATGTTTTGCTAAAAATTAATATAAAGTATAATTTTTAAAGTGTCGAATTTACTAATATTAAAAGGTAACAGTAATAATAATTTGTTGCTACATATGAGAAAAGACAAAAAAATAAAACAAATGGTTGCAATAAAGTCCTATATATGCAACATTTGGAATAGTTGCTATAGTTTCAATCATCTATTTACTAAAAGGTATTTTCCAATGTTACATATTTATTTATATAGCTCTACTATAATGATACTTACAATTGAATAAATCAATATTTCTTAAATCAAAAAAATCAAGGATTCAAAGTCAGATCTTAAACTCATTTAAATCCATTCTTTTTAATTATGAATTTAAATTTTTTATTATAATGGCATAATGATTTGTACTGAAATTATAATTAAAAAAAGGGGTAAAGAAAGGAAAAAAGTCAATGCAACCATTAGATGGTTGCGTCAAAAATTTGGGGCTTTGCATCCAACTGAAGAGTAGTGAATAAAAATCAGAACACATTTTGTGATTGGCTAAAGGCTGACCTTACCAAATGTCAACACCTAATTCCTCAACCTTGTATCTCTTCTCCCCTAAGTCTAAAATCCAACTACCAAACAAACACATGAAGCAATATGAGGTCAAAACTTGTGATTCTTACCTTTTCTATATTGATTAAGCAATGTTATCTTTCAAAGTTGCTTGCGTCACTTAAATCTAAGGAACCAAGTTGCCAAAGACTATCTTTTTCTCATTTCCTTGATTGTTTTAGATCTAAACCTCATTATTCCATTCTCTCTGATAAATTTCCAATTAAACCCAACCAGTTTACTTTGACTTTTGGTTAGTATTGATTCAAAGCAGGCATAATATCAACTATAAGTTAGGATGGGATTAGATATAACAGAGATGGGATTTTTTTGGAGAAGTAAGAATAAGTATAAGGCACTAGTTTCAGAGCTCTCAGAAGGTGTTGATAAGGTGTTACATCATCATCACTAAGATAGGAGTGAAAGCACCAAAAAAATATGTTCTCATCTATGCCATTTTTGCATTTCTCAACTCTAAACTAAACTTCTTGGCTATTGTAAGTGGGACCCCATTTCTCTTTATTGTTGTTTTGTTGTTACTGTTACTTTTTATCTTTATCCATGAGATTTTTTTGAATCTCCATTTGATTTTGACATTTTGCTATAATTTCGTAGTCTTTATATCATATGCTTTGTTCCCCATTTTCTAGAAAAATCATGTGATTGCTCACTCTTTATATGTTATGGATGTTGTCCTTGCTAGCAGAGGATGAAGTTTCAAGTTTCATGGAATTTATTTACCCAATACATGATCCCTTTATAAAACTTTAAGTATGATCCCATTAGCATTTTTTGAGTTTAGTAATAATAGTTTAGTTTACTTTATATCCTTTTGATGCATAAGGAATCATAGAAAAATTGTCAAGCCAATGAACTCAATTCCTTTCATTCGAGATATAAGAAAATGGTGGATAGTTTTTCTCGTGAAGAAAGCAATGAGTATTCTTTTATCCATCATCATACTTGAAAATCCCATCTAAAAGGGCCTTTGAGCATTAAATCAATCCATATTATTTCTTATTGGTACCTGTTCTCTTCATGATGATGAGAGGCTTTAAGTAGATACACCAAGGTATAACTTCTTTGGCATGTTATATGATTGGGAGTTTATATAACTGTTCCAATTTGTCGAGAGAGAGAGTGTGTGAAGGGCCAAAATAGTGCTACCTATAAGCTTAAAGCCTATATTTATTAGGTATATAGAAGAGAATTGTTTATAGAATTCGTATTTTTAATTTCTTATGAACTTGGTGAGGAACAACTACAGAAGTTTTAGTTATTGTCAATTGATAGGTAATTTTCCAAAATTTAAAATAAAACCTCTTATCATGTAGGTATACAGATCGAAAATCACAGTATAGATAGGTATCGTCCCATAGGGATTGGTTAATCACTGAAATGATCCAAATTTTGTTTTGTTTAGGAAACTCAAATAATTAAATTTGAAAGATCCAAAATATAAGAATTAAGAGTCATACATACACACTTTAGGGTTGTCACAAAAGTGAAAGCACAAATTTAGAAAATGGTGGATCAAGTATCAATTTAACAACTTAGGATTGTCATTACCTAACTATGTATTCTCTCACTTTAGCAATTTTCATTATGTTTAGTCCAAAATTTCCTAGTTTCCTGGTTCTTTTAATCTCATTACTTGAACCAAGTAAGCCCTGATTAATGATGTAAATGAATTATGTAAGCTCTCACTTCCCATTTTTCACTTAACCATTAAAAGAATATGAACCGATTTTTATACAGCCATATTTCCATTTATGATCTCTCTCCAAATGGAAAGGTAACTTGATATATGGAGTGTTCTTTGTGTAAGCCCACTCTCATGGCACTTACTAACATATTTCTTAACTCCATATCTCTATGTGAGCTAAGTATGGACAGCCATATACCATAAACATCAATCAACATCAAACAAATCCATAATATTGAATAAAGTGAGGTAATACATAGCTTTGGAAATAACAACCCTAATAACTACTTAGAAATCCTTCAAAATCTCATCCAACATGTTCATAACATATGCATACATCATTCTTAGTCAACAAAATACAACAAAGAAGCAAGAAAAGAGAAGAAGTAAGGTTTATATGTTGAAGAGCAAAGTTAGAATTCTATGGTGGCAGCTTTGTGGCTCCTTAAAATCCTTTAATTCCACCTTGAATTCTCTTGGTTTTTTCTCTCAAAAATGCATTCTTCTCTCTCCCTTGAATTTCTTGCACGATCTCTCATCTTTTCTAGGGTTTAAAATTGAGTTTTTATACCCCATTTAATGCTTAAAATTATGTAGGAAGGAGGAAGTTGCCAGCTGGAATACATTCCCACACATTCATGCAAAACCTAATCTTAAAGACCTAATTCACACACATTCATGCATATTCACATACCTTCATACATAATCATGCAATTATATGAAACTAAGACAAAACATAAGCTAAAGAAGTTAACAACAATTAATTTATCACAATTAACTAACAAATTATTCTAAGAAAAGTATGTACAAATGCCACCTATCTTATTCCCCTACACTAAAACTTTTGCTTGTCCTAAAGCAAAATCAAAAATAAAAATAATCTAAAGAACACAAATAAATAAAAACATACATGCATACAATGTCAAAATTGATGGCTACTGACTCAAAACGTTATGTAATCAACTTAATCATAAACAGTAGTTATATCACAAATTCAATTTGTTGACTTATTCCGTTATACCTAAGTACTTTAATATAAACGTACACATCAATCAAGATATAAACAACTCAACTTTAAACCTATGTCACTTATAGACATGCATTTTTAATTATCAATCATTTAAATGGCTAATTATCCAAGTTATCCTTTCAGGAAAATTTTTAGCTGATTTATCAGATCAATAGGTTTTTGTTACACACATACTGTTTCTCATTTTTGTAATGTTGACTTAGTCTTTTGATGTAAAGACAAACATTTACGATGAATACCCCCAGTTACTCAATTAGGCCACGTTTTTTTATTTATTAAGCTGGCTTAGTTGGAGTGTCATTCTAGCCTTTTGATGTGAAGATAAAAATTTGTGATGAATGCCCTGGTTACTCAACTAGATCATAGCTCACAACCAACTACAAGCTCTATTCTTAACCCCTTTTAGGTCAACAGAATAGTTATTAACACAAGCTCTTTTTTTTTCTTTTTTTGACCTACTTCATTTCTTTCAGCTTATTATTTTTCATGAAAGGGCAACTGAGATTGTCTATGATTTAATGGCTTCTAACGGTAAGTACATATGAATTAGCAACATTAAGTGTAAAACCAAGTGCCCTATCCTAATCAACATACATGTTTATGTTAAAGCTACTTATAATCTAACTTCCTAAGTTAACACATATCACCAGTTCAACAACATTCTTCAAAATTAAGCTAATTTAGATAAAATTCCAACCATTAAACATCCATACACTCACACCATTTGAAACAAAAATTGAAAAAAATTGGTACGTTAACACAAAAACATGAAAAATCATACAAAACAAGTAATGGGGAGTTAAATAAGACATGCAATATGTAATGTGAATTGCACACCGCTACTGCACACTTGAACAACACGTTATCCTCAATGTATGAAAGTGATACACATCAAACAACAACCACACATAATATATATAAAAAATCATAAATGAATAAGTAAAGAGGTATGAGAAAGCTTGTTGGTATTTGTAAAAACAACCCATGCCAGTTTTTGAAGTCATTAGCAGGACTTTGATCACTCTCTGGTCATAGGCGGGGCCTGAGAAATATTCTTTCTCTCTTAGTGGGCAACTGTCCTCCATAAAAGGGCTTATAATAGTGGCCATTCACCCTAAAAGTTGCACCATGCTTATCTTGCAACTCCACAACTCCATATAGAAATGCATTAATTGTTGTGAAAGGTCCGCTCCATCTAGATTTTAACCTTCAAAGAAATAACTGGAGTCTAAAGTTGAAGAGCAGAACTAGATCTCCTGCATGGAACTCCTTTTTCCTAATGTGTGCATCATACCACCTCTTTACCTTTTACTTATAAAACCTGATATTATCTTAAGCTTGTAGCCTTAATTCGTCCAACTCATTTAACTATAATTTCATCTTTCCTCCAGCTACCTTTTGATCCCAATTATGGCCATGATAACCCGGTAGCCCTTATGCTCAAGTTTCACAGTTATATGACAAGCTTTCCCATAAAGTAACCTATAAGGCATTGTCCTAATACTGGTCTTGAAAGCTATCTTGTAAGCCCATACTTCATCATCTAATTTGATTGTCTAATCCTTCCTAGAACTACTGAAAATCTTTTGTAAGATTTTCTTTAATTCTCTGTTCACAAACTCTACTTGACACCTAGTCTGGAGGCGGTAAAGTGTAGTTATCCTATGCTATACTCCGTGTCTTTTCAATAATGCTTCAACTGGATTGTTGCAAAAGTGGGTACCTCTGTCACTGATAATCACCTGCGGCACACCAAATCTATTGATAATCTTTTTCAGGAACCTCTGCACCACTCTACTATCACTTATTGGTGTCGCAATCACCTCAACCCACTTCGATATATAATCAACCCTTATCAAAATATAGAGGACGAAAATGGTCCTATAAAATCCAGACCCCAAATATCAAAGACTTCAACCTCTACTATCAAAGTCATTGGCATCTCGATCCTTTTTGATATGTTCCAAATGTTGTGCATCCTTAAAAAATATTGGCCAATAAAATCTGCACTCCAACACCCTTATGATTATCTTATTGGCTCTATAATTTCCTACATAAGAAAAATTATGATAGTTAAAATAGTGTTAATTTTGTTATCAAGAACACATCTCTAAATGAGTCTATCTGCATAATTTCTGTAAAGAAGTGGATCTTCCCACATGTACTGCTTACAATCATATTTAAACTTTTTTCTACTGATACGTTAAATTAGGGGGGAGGATACCACCTGTAATGCAATTTGTAATGTCGGCATACCAGAGATGGTCTAATTCTTATACCAAGAGTAGTATCTCATCAAGGAATTGCTCATTGATTTCTTCTTGTAAGCTTAATTCCCCTCCTTCCAATCTTGACAGGTGATCAGTAATGAAATTTTCTACTCCCTTTTTATCCTTAATCACAATAGTGAATTCCTATAGGAGTAGGATCCACCTAATCAATGGAGGCTTGGCATCCTCTTTGGAAAAAAGGTACTTCAAGGATGCATGATTTGTATACACAATCACTTTGAAACCAAATAAGTAAGAATCAAATTTATCACAAGCAAAAACTACAACTAACAATTCTTTTTCTATCGTGGTATAATTAATTTCAGAATCCGTCAAAGTCTTACTAGCGTAGTGAATAGCATGTAACTTCTTATCTGCACGATGTCCTAAAACACACCCAATTACGTAATCGCTAGCATCACACATAAATTCAAATCTCAAGCTCCAATCTTGTGGTGGTAGCATTGGTGCTGATGTTAGCGCCTTCTCCATCTTTTCAAAAGAAACTAAACAATCATTATCAAAAATGAAAGGAACATCTTTCACTAACAAATGAGTAAGGGGTTTGGCAATTAAAGAAAAATCCTTTATGAATCGGCTATAGAACCCAACATTCCCTAAAAATGCTCAGACCCCTCAAACATCACTTGGCGGAGGAAGTTTATCGATGGCTTCAGTTTTTTCCTTATCCACTTTAATGCCTCTACAAGATATCTTGTGTCCCAAGACTATTCTTTCCTGTACTATAAAGTGGTATTTTTCCAATTTAATACTAAATGAGTCTCTTCACACTGTTGGAGGCCATTATCTAAATTTGTCAGACACTGCTCAAAGGAATCTCCATACACTAAAAAGTCATCCATAATTACCTCTAAAAAATCCTCAATCATATTGATAAAAATGGCCATCATACATCGTTAAAATGTAGCTAGTGCATTGCAAAGTCCGAATGACATCCATTTGTACACAAAAGTACCATATAGACATGTGAAAGTTTTCTTGGCTTAATCCTCTAGATAAATGAATAACTGATTGTATCCAGAATAACCAAACAATAAACAATAGAATGCATATCCTATAGCTCTATCAATCATCTGGTCCACAAAAGGCAATGGGAAGTAGTCCTTCTTTATCAGTGAGTTAAGCTTCCTGTAACCAATACAAACTCTCCAACCAATGATTGTCCCTGTGGAAATCAACTTACCTTTTTCATTTTCCACCACTATTGTTTTGCCTTTCTTTGGTACACACTGAATTGAACTTACTCATTCATTGTCTGAGGTTAGGTATATAATTCCTGCATCCAATAACTTAATCACCTCCTATTTTACAACTTCCTACATATTCAGATTCAAACACCTTTGCTTATCCCTCACTGGTTTACATCCATCCTCCAGATTTATTCTATGCATCATAACACTCAGACTTATCCCTCAAATGTCTGATATTTGTCACCCCATCACTTTCGTCATCCTCCTTATAACTTCTACTACCTTCCCCTCTAGTTCATCACTCAACTAGTTTGAAATAATCACAAGTAATTTTTGATTTTCACCAAAAAAATGTATACCTTAGGTGTAAAGGTAAAGGTTTTAACTCTAAGGTGGGTGCTCTCTCATTGGAAGGTGGTATGGGTGGCTTGGTCCTCACCAAAGGTTCCTTCTCACTTTTCTGTTCTTCCTCTTAATCCTTCTCTCTTTTTCCACTCTCTTCTTCTTCATTCAATTCTAACTCCCTCGCACTTTTTGTTTTTATCATTCTACCAGTTATCTCCTCCACACCCACATACATCAAATCCATTTTCATACAACAATCTGACTGCTCCTTGCTTTTCAAACTCCTATTTATGTTGAACTAAACTTTTTCATCACCAATACATAAAATCATAACACCATTATTCACATCAATCAACACTGACCAGTATTCATAAATGGGTGTCCCAAAATCAATGGACAATTTTTTCCTCAACAATATTAAGAATGACAAAGTCAACAGGAATCACAAACTTATCTACTTTTATAAAATCATCTTCGACAACTCCAGAAGGCTTCTTTATGGACCGATCAGCTAACTAAGTTGTCCTTGATGTTGGCTTTATAGCTTCCAGAAAATAGACAATGGCATTAGATTAATACTAGCTCCTAAATCATATAAACATATAGAAAATTCAACACCATTAATAATACAAGGAATAGTAAAACTCCCTGAATCCTTTAGTTTCGATGGCATATTGTTTGTGATCACAGAGATGCAACTGGTTGTCAATGCTAGTGCTTGATTTGAATCCCAAGTTCACTTGCAAGAAAGTAATTCCTTTAAGAACTTAGCATACTTGGGCATATGCTCCAAAACTTCTGGCAAAGAAATACTCATGTACAACTTCTTCAATTTTGTTACAATTTACTGAATTGGGTCTCCACTAGATTTTGACTCACGCTCCTACGAAATGGTAATTTTAGAACATATGGTGGAGGTGCAACATATGGGGGTTCTTCCTCCTCAGTGGCTTTCTCCTTACCTTTTTCCTGACTTTTCTCCATTGGATCAGCAACTTCCTTCATGACTGGCACCAGTAAATCCTTTCCACTTCTTAACTGAATTGCCTTTAAATGTTCATTCTGATAAGGTTCTAAAGTGCTGGGAAGGTTACCTGGGGGTCTGGTTGATACTGCAGTTGCCAGTTGACCCATCTGCACCTCTAGGTTGTAGATTGATGATGCCTAATTTCTAATCAATTGATTAGTCTTCGCTTGATAACTTTTTAGTGCCTGATCACTCTGTGCCTGTGCCTCCTTGATATGGTTCTCATTCAATCCAATTATACCCATTACTTCCATCATCTTTGAAAATTGGAAGCTCAGCTATGAAAGTTGAGAATCTGTCCTTGTAGTTTGGGCTTCCATTTTTACCTTTAGCCTTGATTTAATACCTCCAAACTTTGACTATAGTAACATATTAGTTACTTTCCCTTTCTTAAAATCTTAGGGGTCTTTGAGGTCTCCAATTAGTTCCTATTAGGTTAGCCTAAGAAAATTTTGGATGGTTTTTCTATCCAACATTATAAGTACTAAAATATGGGTTATTACTTGACCTCTATTGGAACCCTAAATAATGAGCTTGTTCTATGCCTTTAAGGCTCATCAAATAACATTCCAATGAATTATGACTGTCCGCTCCATAAATCTCACAATTTTGATGCATATACTTCAAAGAACTAGATGGTTGAAGATCACTTACCTATTTCCTTAATGATGCAATTTTCTGCAAATAAAGTAGCTATTGAATCTATTGATATAACCCCTTTTTGTTCCTTCATCTGTAGTGGTTTACTCCTTTCATTGTACTCAAGGCAGTTGTTAGCAGTCATATCTTCAATCAGGTCATATGCAACATCTGTGGTCTTCTTCATCAATGAACCTCTTGCATCTACATCAATGGTGCTTTTGGTTGTTAAATTAACCCATTATAAAATGGTTATAATTCCTTGCGTAGATTATGATGGGGGCAACTCCTCTGCAACTCCTTGAAACGCTCCCAAGCCTCATACAATGATTCTTTCTCGTATTGCTGAAAGTTGGTGATTTCCTTGATGATCCTTGTCATCTTTGTCAATGGGAAATATTTGGACAAAACAACTTGTACTAATTGGTCTCATGTTTTGACTTTTTCTAGAGTAAAGGAGTTCATCTATGCCTTTGCTCGATCCTTTAGTGTTAAGGGAAGCAATCTCATCTTCACTGCATCTTCCAACAGCCTGTTTTTCCTAAAAGTATCACGAATTTCCAAAAAATTAGCAATGTGAGTATTAAGACCCTCATATGGCCAACCATAAAATTGAACATTGCTTTGCAAAATTGATTTCAAATTTGTTCGCATTCACTGGTGGTTTAGCAATTCCTTGCTAGTTCGGGTTAAACCTAGCCGCATAAATCCATCAAAGTTCTTTCTTCACCACCTTGTTCCCTCTGTTCAGCCATTATCTACTTAATTTGATCTTGTCTCCTTGCCTTTCTCAATTGCTTTTCTATTTTGGTGATGTCAAGTTCTCGCAATTTCTCCGTAACTCCTGCACTCCTCGTGTGCATACACCTAATACACACCAGAAAAGAATATAAAAGTACAAATGAAAAGAAAAACCAAATCAAAACAATTCAAAACAAACTTAATGCTAGGTACAATCCCCAACAAGGGCGCCAAAAACTTGATAGGTAATTTTCCAAAATTTAAATTAAAACCTCTTATCCTGCAAGTATAAAGATTGAAAATCACAGTATAGATAGGTATTGTCCCACAGAGATTGGTTAGTCACCAAAATGACCAAAATTTTGTTTTGTTCAGGAAACTCAAATAACTAGATTTGAAAGATCCAAAATATAAGAATTAAGAGTCATACATATACACTTTAGGGTTGTCACAACAGTAAGAACACAAATATAGAAAATGGTGAAAAAAAGAATCAATTTAATAATTTAGCATTGTCATTACCTAACTATGTATTCTCTCACTTTAGCAATGTTCATTATGTTTAGTCAAAAATTTCCTAATGTCCTGGTTCTATCATTCTCATTACATGAACCAAATAAGCCCTTTTTAGTGATGTCAACGAATTACGTAAGCTCTCACTTCCCATTTTTCACTTAACCACTAAAAGAATATGAACAAATTTTTTGACAACCACTTGTCCATTCAAGATCTCTCTCCAAATGGCAAGGTAACTTGATATATGGAGTGTTCTTGGTGTAAGCCCACTCTCATGGCACTTACTAACATATTTCTTAACCCCATATCTCTATGTGAGCTAAATATGGACAGCCATATACCATAAAGATCAAACAACATCAAACACATCCATAACATTCAATAAAGTGAGGTACTATATAGTTTAGGCAATATCAACCCTAATAACTACTTAGAAATCCATAAAAATCTTATCCAACATGTTCATAACATATCCATAAATCCTTCTCAATCAAAAAAATACAACAAAGAAGCATCAAAAGAGAAGAAGTAAGGCTTATATTTTGAAGAGCAAAGCTGGAATTCTATGGTGGCAGCTTTACGTCTCCTTGAAATCCTTTGACTCCACCTTGAATTCTCTTTGTTTTTCTCTCAAAAATGCGTTCTTATCTCTCCCTTGGATGTCTTTCACGACCTCATACTTTCTAGAGTTTAAAATTGAGTTTTTAATACCCTATTTAATGCTTTAAATGACATAGGAAGGAGGAAGTTGCCAGTTGGAATTTTCCAGAAAACTCTGTTTTCTATCTTGACTTCAATCCGTGATATCTTGTTGATTCTTATCGAAATTAGGCTGTTATTTCACCAATTTGAACCATTATTTCTCCTCTTTCTTTTGGATCAAAAACGAGAAACATTCAATAAGAATTGTATATGTCGAAAGCTTTAATTTGGTGATGGGGCGGTGTAGGAAAATTCCAGCTTTCCATTGGGTCACATGATTTACTTTCTCTTTGGTTCTTCTATCCTTCCATCCCTCAAAAATACCTTCAAACCTATTAATTAAAACAAAATTATTCATGTAATCATGCACAAAACACGTGCAATTCATGCTAACATAATGTAAGAAAAAGACATGCAACAATGCCATGCAAAATTTATGCAAAACCTATTCTTAAAGACCTAATTCACACACATTCATGCATATTCACATACATTCATAGATAATCATGCAATCATATAAAACTAAGAAAAAACATAGGCTTATGTTGTGTTTGTGGAGGGTTTGCGGGTATTCGGAAGAGTGGCACTTGAGTTATGTTGAGTTCTTAGCTTGTGTTTTATGGGTTTTTCAGGTGATTAAGAAGCATTGTTGTAGTCTCTTGGTTGAGAGGGAAAGCTCCTAGATCCATTGTGCACATTGTGGGATGGGTAAATGTCACAAAACCACACTTAAGGGGAGGGACATTATGGATGATTGTGCTTTGGCATTGAAAGTTGCGGGCTCTCCTTCACGCTAGATACACTCGGTAACTCCAGAAGTAGCTGATAATGAGATATAAGGAGCAAAGACACACAGTCAAGGAACCATTTCTAAGGATTGTCAGATGGAAGTGAATGTAGGGGATGGCCATATTAGGGAAGGATTAAATCGGATGGCATTGCAAGGTAAGAGAATGGGTACTGTAGCTACTGTGGGTGAAGTGAGAAAGGGAAATGGAAAGGTGAGTGAAATTGGTGCTATTTCCTACAGGGGAGATGGACAACCCTCATCCTTAGATGAGGATAATAATGATTTAAAGGGGAGTGAATACTCTGAATCAAAGGTAAGCCCTAAAAAGGAAATGAATGCGTAGAAAGTGATTGATCAATTGCCTTAACCAACCTGACCTGACAGACTTGAAGCACCTACAAAAACTTCTTTTGCAAGCTTGTTTAGCAATAACAGAGAGCTTAAATAGGGGATACAATTAGAATTTAGAGGTGGAGGAGAAGGTTGTCATGGAGGAAGTAGACATGATATCTCTTGAACAAGAATGGGGATTCTACCTAGTTGGATGCTTTACTAGAAGGATTCTAGGCAAGAAGGCTATTAAAGGATTAATGGCTAAATAGGATGTTAGTTGTAAAATTCTTTCTCATAATCGTGGGTAGATCATCTTCCAATTTGATACCGAAGAAGATAGGACTGAGGTACTAGCAGGGGGACCATATAATCTCTTTGGGAAAACATTGTTGCTAAAAAGGCTGTCACAAGGTTTCTCTTTTGACTATCATAATTTCATGGAAGTTCCCATTTGGGTTCAACTCCCTAATGTGCCTTTGGAACTTTGGAATGAAAGGGGATTGTCCAAACTTGGCTTTTAAATAGGGAAACCCATATGCACAGATAGAATTACTAGTACAAAAGCTCAGATTGGATTTGCAACGCTATTGATGGAAGTGAATGTGTCAAAACAACCTGTCACTAGCTTTGATGTCAGGATGCCTAGACATGGACGATGTACTCAATTGGTTATCTTTGAGACAATCCCTAGCTACTATTATACCTGTAAAAAATTTGGGCATAATCCCTTCGAGTGCAAGTCCAGGAGCAGGAAGAAGCAATAATAAGGGGAGACCAGCAAAGACATTGAAGGGGCTACAATTAGCAGGGAATGGACAGTGTAGGGGCAGATTTTAAAAGTCTAGGAGGAAGTTACACATGCTTAAGGGGCTGCAGTTGACAGGATTCAGTCATTGTAAGGGCAAAATTCAAAAGACCAAAAGTTAGTTACACATGCTAAAAAGGAGGGAGAAAACCTATCCAGTTGAAGAGGAATATTGCTGGTCAGGTGATTAGGGAAGAGGGGGGCTACTAATAAGTTTCAGCCTCGGACACGCTCCAAAAAACCTAGAGAAGGTGAGTGCCAGAAGGTTAAAACAGTAACTAAAGGGGCATCAATTCTTGAGCAGTTCAGTTTTTTAAGACCTGATAAAGGTAAGGAGATTGTTGTTTTTACCAAGAAACTAGGAGGTGAGAGGACCTCCACACATGTGGTATCAATATGTTGTGCTAGAATGTCTGAGGCCTCAATAAGGCCTTGAGGCCAAATAGTGCTATCACGCGTATTAGACATCACGATTGTAAACTTGCATGCCTCCTTGAATCCAAATTTTCTACTGATGGTTTGAGATTGATGATGAAAAATAGATTTAATGGTTGGGATTTCTGTCATAATTTTGACTATGTCGTAGGAGGTAAAATGTGTGTAGTTTGGAATGTAGCTTTTTTTCACTATGTTGTGATAGATATAGGGGATCAACATATCCACTATAGGGTACAATGCTATGTCACTCAACACACCTTCATAGTGTCCTTTGTTTATGGGCTGTATAGTGTTACTAAAAGAAGAGAAATATGGCAGAAATTGTTGAGTTTGGGTTCAGATGTAATTTTAACGTGGATTATAATGGGGGATTTCAATTGTGTTTGTGTTGCTAGGGAGAGAATTGGTTGTCAAACTCCCACATCTTATTTGCTCAAAGATTTGCTAGACTTTCGTATTTCACTTAGCCTAGAAAATGCTCCTTTTAGGGGAGAGTTTTTTACCTAGCATAAGAACCATTTATGGGCAAAATTGGATCGAGTTCTAATCAATCCAGCTTTGTGCCTTTTAGGTTATGCTTGTTTGGCAAATTTTCTAGAGATGTTACCAAATTCTGACCACTTTCTGATACTGGTGACTTGCAACCAAATGGAATCTAAAGGTAACAAGCCCTTTAAATTCTTCAATATAAGCCTTAATCATCCACATTTTCAGGACATTCTATCCAGCTGCTAGGAGAAGCAAGTTATTGGAAGGAATTAGTATATTCTTTGCATGAAATTGAAGGCATTAAAATTCCCTGTGAAGGTTCTAAATGCTGAAGCTTATGGTCACATTTCAGACAAGGCTAAAAAAGCAACAAAAAACTTCTAGCTTACGTATAAGGCCTTCCTAAATAGGCCTGAAGATGTTGAGCCTAAACATGAAGTGAATACTAAAAGGAAACAAGTTGAATTATTGCTGGATTCAGAGAGGAAATTTTTCCAGCAAAAAGTTAAGTGCACACATCTTCTCGAGGCTGATAAAAGTATAAGGTATTTCTATGCTATAGCTCGAAAGAGGAGTTTGCTGAATGCTATTCCTCATCTCATAAAGGAGGATGGTTCTTTGACCACCTCAATAGTAGAGGTGGCAGATTGTGTAGTCAGTTTCTATAAGGTTGCTTGGCACTTCAGCTTCTATAATTGCTTAGACCCCCAATGTGCTTAGGAATGGCTTGGTTCTTGATGTAGAGACACACGAATTACTGCTGGCTCTGATCATAGAAAATGAGATCAAAAGGGCAATGTTTGACATAGGCAATGACAAAGGTCTGGGCCCAGATGGTTATTCATCTGCTTTCTTCAAGAAACACTGGGCTATGGTCGGGCCTGATGTTATTCTAGTAGCGAAGGAATTTTTCTTAACAGGTCAGTTGCTTAAATAACTAAATCACACCATTATCACTCTAATCCCGAAGAAGAAGGCAGCTTTGAGAGTACCAAATTTTAGACCTATTGCTTGTTTGAATGATGTTTATAAGGTGATCACAACAATCGACAGATCGCATGGCTTCGGTGGTGGAAAAACTTGTTAATCCAGTACAAGCTGCATTTGTGCTAGGGAGAAGTATGCAAGATAAAAATTTTCTTGTGCAGGAGTTTGTTTGAGGCTATACTAGAAAACACATCTCCCCTCGGTGTATGCTCAAAATTGATATTACTAAAGCTTATGACACAATTTCATGGGAATTCCTAGAAGAAATAATGAAAGGGTTGTGCTTCCTGTACATATTTGTCCGATGGATTATGGGATGTGTGACAAGTGAATCTTTCTCAATCTCGATCAATGGCTCACTACATGGTATGTTCAAAGGTAGGCAAGGATTAAGACAAGGGATTCCCCTGTCCCTAACTCTTTTTTTCTTGTGTCTAGAATATCTTTCACGATTGCTAAAAGCAAGAACTACCAACTCCTATTTCAACTACAATCTGAAATGCCAAAAACTTGGTATCACACATTTTGCATTTGCGGATGATCTTATGTTATTCTCTAGAAGGGATTATGAATTTATTCTTATCTTAATGGATGCTTTGACTAAATTGAAAGAAGTGGAAGGGCTAAGGGTTAATCCCTCAAAATCAAATGCGTATCTAGCTGGCATATATGGACGGGAGAGGGAGGAAATCCTACAGATGGTTGAGTATCCAACAGGTGATTTTCTAGTCCGATACTTACCCCCTGGCACCTATGAAGGTCTCGGTTGCCCAATTCTCAACATTAATTGAATCTGTAGAGGCTTATACCACTGCATGGAATGGGAAGTCCCTCTCTTATACGGGTAGGCTTGAATTGATAAATTCTGTCATTCAAGAAGTCCTTTCTTTTTTGTTCTAATCATTTCTAATTCTAACAACTATCATGGATAAAATAACCTTCATGTGTAGGTTGTTCCTGTGGGGTGGCAAACATTTTAGGGTGGCATGGGATATTATTTGTACACCCAAAGAAGAGGGATGATTGGGTTTGAAAAATTGAAAGTTGTGGAATTTGGTTCTTTTATCAAAGGTGCTGTGGAATATACATGCCAAAGCTGATTCGCTAAGGGTGAGATGGATACATGAATACTACTTAAAAAGCTCTATAATTTAGGATTAGGAACTTCATAGCTGAGACTCTCCTCTTATAAAGAAACTTGCATAAATCCGAGACATTCTGGTAGATAAATTGGAGGGTCGTAAAGAGGTGGAACGTGGGCTATAGAAATTATGCACAAATGGCACTCTCTCTTCGTAAAAAGTTTATAAGCTGATGCGGTTCAAACATCCTAAAAGACCTTGGATGTCTTTTATATGGAAATAAGACATCCCAGCGAAATTTTCCATCATGGTTTGGCTTAGTGTACGAAATAAAATCCTAACCAAGGATAATTTGTTATTTTTGAATATAAACTGAACATGTATAATGTGTAATGCTGATTTGGAAACTGTTGATCACCTTTTCTTTAAGTGCACCTTCGCAAGTGAAGTTTGACGAGGCATTCGGGATTGGCTAGGTATGATCCGTACCATGTCCACACTACCTAGTGCTATAAAATGGGTTGAGAAAGATTACACAGGAGCGCGTCTACAAAGAAAAGCTGCAAGATTGGCACTTATTTGTACCATTTATATGGTTTAGAAGACAAGAAATGCTATCTAATTAGATTTTGCTTTTTTACGAACTTTGATGTAATTTTTAAGATAAAAACTATTTTATACAAGATCTTATATAGACTGTATCCCACTGTTTTGAGCACTTTTTGATTTTTTTATTGTATATGTGACATTGTAGGTTGGGTTACAGGTTTGGTCGGGGTATGCCCCATAGACCATGTACATATTTTTGATTCAATATATATTTACATTTTATCTAAAAAAAGTATGTACAAATGCTACATATCATCAACACATTACATTCAACAATTCTATAATTGTTTACATATAAAAATTGATTGCAATATTGTTAATCCACTGGAAAGAGTTGTTATTAATTTGACATTTGCAATGAGCCATTGAGAGCTTACTGGTGCACAATTCTCATGTGCAACTCGCAGATGGATCCATTATTCTTATTAATGAACCTTAGAGGCTAATGATGTTGAGACTCTTGGAGATGAGTTTCAATGGAAATTGGGTTATTAAATCAAGAGGAAGAACTTAAAGGGAGAAGTTGTATTAGTAAAGAGTTTGCAACTCTTTCTGCTTCGCAACAAAAGGAAAAGAAATGTTGATAACTGTTAAATTTAATTTTTAGATATATCAACCCATTTGCGAGCATAGTAATTTTAAAAATCTAATCTACTTCTTGTTTCTTTTTTTTAGGATGGTGATGATTAGGAATGGACATGGAGTTGCTTGGTAAAGGATTTTGGAGTTTCCATACATATTGGTTTTGTTTAGTATTTAGATTAATTAACTTATATTCTATATAAAATGGAGGACGATAATGCAGGTGAGTATTTTATCTATTGATCTTTTTCTTTTATATTTTGAATATGTTAAAGGCTGAATTTTACAAGTTCTTATAGACTATATATCATTTATAAATGTAGTTTTTTGGTCGTTTACATTTGATAGTGCGTAAGCAAAAAAGGTATATATTAATATTTGTATATTTTTATTGTATATGTAAACGTTTCCTATATGATGACAAAAGTTTACTTTTATGTTAACGTATTGTTGGTAACAAAAGAATAAATTGTTGCTTTTATTGTTAAAAATTGTTGCCAAAAAAAATTCACTTTGTTATCTTGTAAAGACTTAAAATGTTGTAATATCTACTTAACATTATTGCTATAGTTTGAAACTAATGTGTTGCTTTAGTTAAAACTTAAAGCAACATTTTTATTTTGCTACCTAATCAAAAAATTTTGTTGCCTTGTATTTATAGTAGCGTCACTTTATTTAACGATATGAATTATGTTGTCTTAATAAAAAGGCAATGATAATTGTACTTATAATTACACTTTTATCTATTACCTAAAACATTCTTTGCCCTAGTGAGCAAGCAACAGTGGATGATAGTATCCAAACAAATGACTTGCTCCTGTAGTTGCTAGAAGTCCAGCCCTATAAGAGGAAGACCCTTCTTCAAAGAAACCTTAGGTTCCTAACCGAATTGCTATTTGCCCTTTTTAATGTCAGGCTTCCTATTATGAGGGTTATAAATTGTGTTTGGTTTGAAATCAATCTTTGCATTCTTCAATTGCTTCCTAGACCACCTGAGCAAGCTCAAGCAAAGTGAATTCTCCTAGTTTCTGAAGATTGAACGATCCTGTACTTTTCCCTTCCATAAGACATATCAGTCCCTAACCCAATCAGAAACGTGCTGGAAAATTGCTCTTGTGTTTCCCATCGTCGTAGACGGTTAATAGTTCTATCTTTGATGTCACGAAACCTACTCCTTTATGGTAGTCTATAGTTAAAGTCTCGACTATTTGCTTTTCGTTGTAATAACTTAGAACACCAATAGGATTAAAGTTTCCCTAAAAAGTCTAGTTTTGAGGGTATTGAAGTGGGTCATCGTAAACCTCGGTGGTGCTAGTGAGAAAAAACCTAGTGTTAACTCTTTTAGCCAAACTTGGCATGTTCGATGTCCTGACAATGCCAGTTTTTACAATCTTGATTAAGTTGTGCTTTTAATGAAGTAGTGATGCAACACCTAGCGAGATGGTAGACCTAGCACAACAAGTAAAATGTGCTTTTGAGACGGTCTTTACTAACAGACAACGTGGACTTTCCGTCGGAATATTTTTTACCGTCGGTATCTTTACGAACGGAAAATTATTTTCCATCAGTATATTTACCAACGGTTGGAATAATTCTGTCAGTAAATTGTTACAAAATTACCGATGATTATTCCGTCTGTAAATACCAACGATAAGCAATTGGTTATTCCGTCTATGATTACCGACGATATGCACTCCATCTGTGATTTCCGACAGCATGTGGTAATACTTCGTTTATGATTACCAATGGTTTCTGTCTTTTCGTTAGTAATTTTATGCAGACCGTGTGGGAAATTATTCCAAATGTACCTACAGAAGTTATTGTCCAATCTTTGATTACCAACGGTAATTTTTATTCCGTCAGTAAATGTTTAATTTTGGCGACGGATTTTCATATGTTCATCGGTAAATGGATTAGAAAACTTTTTTTAAATATACTGTCAATATCATCAATAAATTTTATTTTGTATAATTTAAACAGCTATTAATGTAATAGTATAAATTTAATTTTTTAAACATAAATTTGATTGATGATATAAAGTTGA
>JAOTAY010032307.1:0-24732 GCA_025629805.1 Erythroxylum baracoense
TAAGTTAGAGAAGTTGGTTTAGAATAAAAGAAAAGATAAAGAGAGGTAAAAATTCGATCTGAACTTCCTTGATTAAACTGTATTGATTTAGGAAGATTTTGACAAAATGTTCTCCACGAAAGTTGTAGATCATTCTTTCAGCTTTCCGCTGATAGAAAGTTTGTAATTTTTGAAGTTCTGGATCAAAAGTTATGGAGATTTGAAGTACAAATTTTGGTAAAGAAGAAGAAGAATTGCACCGTCGTGAATAAGCACGACAGTGACTTTTAAAATTATAGGCAAAATGCACCATCGTGCATAAGCACGACGATGACCTTGAGGTATAGTAAAAATGCGGCTCTTTGAGGATATTGGATTTGCACTGTCGTGCATAAGCATGACGGTGACTTTGGTGATTCATAGGAGAAGGTTGCACGTTAGCGACTTTGAAGTTTTCAGAGGTGATGAACATCCAATGGTTTTTTGGCAATATCTTGTTTTCTCGACCTCCAAATGAGATGAGAATTAAACCATTAGACTCATAAGACATTTCTCTACCTCTCTATCAAAAATCATAGCCATCTGAAGTGAATTGAGAGAGATTGAGTGATAAACATGGGTGGGTCTGACTTGTGCTCTGACCCAATTTTTGTCTTTATCTGTCACACCCGTGACTCTTGCACACCCATGTTCCTCTCACGCCTGTGACCTTCCTCTCACACCCTTGACTTTCCTCTCTCACGCCTGTGAGTTAATTGCAAGACTCATGTTTAATTGTCTCATCAAGTTACTATTCTTAGCCATGACTTGCAATTGATCTAAACACTCGAGAGAAATTTGCTAACTGGACAGTCCTGTTTCTTTTGACCATAACTTCTTTTCTAGATGTAAAAATGAGATTTTTTTAATTTGACATAAACTAGATACATAGGGCTATAAATCATATGATTCAGTCTAATTGTGATTCAGTCTCTAAGATGGTTAATTGTTGGATGGAAGTTACGCCTAGTACACTGTTTTTGAATATGAACAACCCAAAAATGTTTGGGGCATATCTTTCAAATCACTGAACCAAATTGGATGATTTTGGTGTCAATGGAAACATAAGACATAAGGGAACATGTTTCTAGATGAAATTGTTGAAAAATGACTTCAGTATCTAGGTCTAAAAGAACATGCAAAGTTGACCCGAATTGATGTTTTTATGGAAAAATCTGGAAGTGATTTAATGAGTTATGACTATCGATTTCAGTGGTTTTATTAAGTCATAAACTTAAATATAAATCATACTTAAGTGAGTTTTAATAAAGGGAAGTGGATAAGTGGTTAAGAAATGGACAGGTGTCCCAGCTTTAAAGTTAAGCTTTATTAACCTTGAAAGACAAGTTACTGTACTTGTCTTTATCTCTCCCAATGTTCTTTTTCCAGTTTATCTTCAACACAGAGTTTTTCATCAAATCTCCATCAGAGAAAAAACCTTGTTTTCTTTTACCCACTACCACTTCCTCTTTGTTATTTCTTTCTTCTACCCTAAGAAAAACCAAACCCCCTATCAACTTTCAAGTTGATGTATGTGGTTGCTTGAGGGATTAGGGTTCACGTGATTGCTGCAGATGTTGGAACTTTAAACAAGTAAGCTTGTTATAATTATGTATTATTGTATGAAATGAAACATGCATCGCTAACTCACTACTAAATGATTAAGAATAGTGATATTCATTTTTGCTGGAAAATAAGTGAGGAAATGTTAAGTGTGCCGTATATGTTGATTTTTTAGATTTGATAATCAAAATGTTATAAGAGGTTATAGAAATGACTTTTGAACTGAAAGATCAACTAAAATGGGTACGAGATTAATGCAAAAAAATTTGGAGAAATGGATATCTGAATACTCTGTTCATGTTGATGTTTTTACTGTTTATATATATATATACGTAAGTTTTGGAGTGTTTTATAGATGATTAAAAATAAATTTAGTGTTTAGAAATACGTGTATGGTGATGTTTGGAGATGAGAAAGAATGATTAAAGTGATAGTTAGAGGAAGAAATGAAGAAAATACAAAAGTTGATAATGCAAAAAAAAATGAAAGTGAAGAAATGCAGAAAACGTGATGAATATGCATCAGTGTTTCTGGTTTCGATGTTTATGAAAAAAATGATAGATTTTGATTTGATTGCAATTTGTTGAGCTGAATGAAATAGGAATGAAGAGGATATATACGTGTATATATATATATATAAAGACTATGTTCTTCCTCTTCACTAGTCACATACGGGTATTTATTGGAAAATTAGTGGATGAGTTTTTGATATCAAATTACCAAAGGGTGGAGGTTGTGATTCAAAGAAATGATGAGTGATTAAGTTATGAAGTTGGTAAAGTACCCGGGATTATCATTGAGCATGCATTGTACCTAGAAATATATACACAGTTGGACATGAATAAATGCTTATAATTGCACCATTATTAATGTGTGTGTAATGTGTGCCTTGCATAAATGGGTTATGCAGGTTAAATGTCCGCATTCAAGCATTTCCAGAATTTGGAAGCAAATGCTAATCTAGAGCGTACTGTGAGTAGACCTAGATGGTTTCATTTCATTGTTTGTTTTGTTTGAATTTTTGTATTAATTGACTACTGAATGCTCACATGAATGTGATTGATTGTGTTAAATTCCGGACAGAAGGTCTGATGATTGTGAAATGTGGATGAGATATTGAAGTGTTCATTGGATGTGAATTGGATGAACTAAGTGTATGTAATTTGATTGTTAAATGTGTTCTGAAAGTGCCTTTGCATATGCATGAAAGTGTGAATCTCAACTTAATGTTGAATGTCGGACTATGGTTCGATGATATGGGAATGTGTTTGAATGGGATCATGCAAATATAAGTGATGCGCTCCATTTTATGAATGCATGAAACATAATGGCTGTTGTGACCAGAGTAGCCACCGATCAGAGCTTAAAGCTCAACGAGTAAAAACGAGCTTCGAGCTCAAAAGTGAATTAGAGCCTCAGGCTCAACGTTTAATGAGCCCTGTATCTCCTAATCAGATAAGGGACAACTATCAATGAGCCCTATATGGGACAGTTTAGGTACTCAGTCATAACAAAGTAACAAATGAAAAGTGGGTCTCATGTGCACTACATATGCATAATATGAGTGATCAAATTGTATTGAATGTGAAGTGTGAAATGTGTAATGATGTGAATTATGTGTTACGTTATTGGGTGAGTCATCGATGATGGTCACTCATTGAGTTCGCAAAACTCACCCAAAATTTGCAAATATTTTTTAAGACTCAGAAGAATACCCCGTTGGGCAAACGGAAGTATCCTTACTGCATGCAAAGGAAAGATAGAGGCCGGGATCAGTTTGTGTTTGCATTATATTTCTTTATTTTCTTACTGAATGGTTTATTCTGCAAATTTTTGTATCATTTGTAATTGAATATTGCGGCATGTAACAACTTTTGGAATTAGAAATATTTTGTATTTGTAATGGGCCCAAATGGCTATTGAAATTTTTGATGATTGTATTGCTATGATTGGAAATGTTTATGATATAAAGTGCGCTCAATTTGGTTATCGATTTCTGCACTTTATGTTTGTAGTTTCAAAAAAAAATTATACTAAAATTTGAATGATTGAGTGCTATAGCATGCCACCCTCGCGTGGCACAGACTTGGATATCCCTCAAAATGTTGGGTACCTGTCTCACAGGAGTGGGGTGTTACAATACTCTTCTTTCTTTTTACTCTTTGCTATTAGGAATTTTTAGCAAAGCTAGTGTATTGTATATACTGATTAATCTATGTTTTGCATATCAATGTACTATGGTAATACAAGATTATGATCCTTCTATTTTAACACTAAATTTTTTATGACATAAAATTGAAAATCTTTCACTTGGATTATAGACGTGTTAACTAATGATTCTACTTCTAGTAATGATTCTCCATTTAAATTGTACAAGTTTGCAATTATTCTTTATCCCCCTATAAGTACAAGTATACCTTAAATTATCTTAAAAATATTGTTGCGAATCTCTATAGTTGTACTAGAGATAACAAATTCTTTTTGGAACCTTCCATATATCATGCTTCTAGAAGAATATGAATTGTAACATCATACATCTTTAAGTTTATAGTTACAATATCAACAACCTTTAGAGGATAATCATCATAATTATACATAAATCTCCTAAGTTAGGTTCATAATAATAGAACCATTCTCTTATAGAGGATATATGAAAACTAGCTCATAATTTGAAGAGTCATAAAATAAGTAGTGACTTCTTACTTTTAATTATGATTGTTACTTCGAAACAAAAAGCATTGTCATTATCTAAAGTAATTACAATGAAAAATTATCCATAGACCCCTCTATTTGGGCAAGTTTAGATGAGAGGTTTATGAATTCCTTTACACCTTTAGTAAAACGTTCATAGTCTAGTGATAAACGTCTAAAGGTTTCAAAAGTCACTTCTGCAATATTTTGCATCTTCTTATGATCAACTATATTCATGGATTCAAGAATGCAAAGCAGCCCCTCCCCGTATAAGAAGAGAGCATACTTTAAAAAAAACTACCTTTCATCTACAACTTGCCTATTATTTTTAATGTGGTAAAGTTAAAAATAATAACAAAAATGCTACGTATAGGCCGATATTATTTTTAATGTGGTATTTTTAATATGCCGATACGTACAAATAAAGAGTAAGCATATGGAGAATAGCGTCATCATTTACCATGCCTTCCTTCCACCTAATGTTTGTTCCTATTATTCTTGTTGCACCCTCCTAAAAAAATGTAAAAGTCTTCATCCGCTTCGTATCTTCAAAATAAGGATTCTCTTTGATCAATTCAATCATCAAAGAATAGGGATGAAACTAAAGACTTGGATTAAAATAGAAAAGAATGATAATGGTAAGGGCTTAATCTTCCAAAAACTAATAAAGGATAAATTCAACACAAGAATAGTTTAAGCCTTAAGGAACAAATTAAAGAAATCACTAAATAGGCAATACAAATTATAGTTTTCCCAATTCCTCCTACTCTTAATTATGCTTCAAGCAAGTAAGGCCTGTGGGTTTAATTCCTGAACGGCAGTGGCAAGTGGACTAGGAATTTATGCAATACGAATATGGTATGCTTCCTAAAGATGCAAATTTTTGTTCTAAATTCAGTTAAAAATATTTCCTAGTCTTGGAGCTATTTCTGTTTACTTTTTTCTATTACCTAGGACCTTGGTTTGGTCTTTTTATGTATTCTCCTATGTATGTTGCCATTTTTGTTCCACTGTAATTGATTGCCTCATAAAGGTATATACTATATAACCTCAAGAAGGAAGCATATTCATACTATAAACCATTAGCTCTTTATGGAACCCAAGTACTTAGCATTAAATAAATCTAATCTTCCATACAAGAAACAGTTGGAAATTATAATAATTCAATATTCCAAAACTTCAAAACCATTCTTTTCATTGCTTATTACTGACATTGATCGACTTTATGGCATATTATAATGCTAAGTTTCAGTTAAGTCAATATGATGCATATATGTAGATAGAACTTATTAGCATTGGTAGTAACCTCTTTATATGGATTAGGTAACTAGTCTTAGCAGAATATCTCCCAACATATGCAATTCCTCTTATGGTTATAAAATGGAATCTCCTATAATTATTACATAGAATTGCAAGCTCAAAACATCATAAGATCCTTATGGTAAACATTGCAAACAAAAAATTCCAATGTAAAGGGATGTTAGGATTTTGATTATCAAGCTCTAAATCTTAAACACCTAATTATATCTTGCTTTTTCCCTTTTTGAATATGATTTAATGGCATCCTATCCCTAAAGCACACACCTTTAAATACATACTGCCATGTCTTATAAAAACTTTAAGCAATAAGTTAGGAAAGCTTTCAAAATGCAAGTTGATGGTAGTAGATGGAAATCCATAACAGAAATAGGTTACTAGAAGGCACAGCTATAGGATTGAGCTATCTACTAGCTCTCATGCTCTTTTAATTAGGTTTCAGTATCCTTCTATAAGCATTTTCTTTCTTGCTCCTATCTCTAAGATGTGTTTTAACTTTTTTAAAAGTTTTATTGGACTTGGATTATGGCGTGTGTATTTTTCCTATGAGCCTTTTCAATTCTTTTATCATCCAAAAAGTCTTCATTGCCTTATAAGAGGGATTTCATATAGCTTTGACAAATAGTTGAAAAACTATATTTAAAAATTCTCTAATTTTCAATTGCATTCAAAAGTTGGAAGTCATTAAAGAAAGATCTTAACAATAGTAACAAAAAACATGCTTTCAAATCATAAGAAAGCAGAAACAAGCTTTACAAAGGTTAGATGATTGTTACTTTAACCCCATTAATGATGATCTTCAAGAATTTGAAAAGGCAAAGCTCTATCATTACACACAAGTCCTAAAAATGATCACTCTCTAATTTTGTAAAAATTCAAGATTAACTACTTGAAAAAAGGAGGTAATAACACTTCCTTATTTGGACATTATGTCTTAGTTAGGCAAACCTCAACAAAATTTTACCTATGAATGATGATGGAGATACACTAATAACTACCAAAGAATAATAAAAGGAACTAACCTATAATTACTTCATAACTCTAATTGATCCTAGAGTAATTAAAGCAACTAACATATAATTACTTCTTTACTCCAACTGGGATAGGAAGATTTCATAGAATCCACTCTTATTCATTAGTATTCTTAATAAGCATCTCATTACATCCTAAGTTACTAAGATTATATATCCTCTTTAAACATGATATTAAATTAAATAATGCTTAACTTAGACCCCTATAAAGCTCCTTGCATTGATGGTTGGAATAGCTTTTTCTTCCTAAAAAAACTGTAATGTTATATAGATGACTTGGCTAAATCTATTTGGACTTCTTTCATAGAGATATACTTTTGATGAAATTAATTATCACATTTTAAACCTTAATACCTAATATTTAAGAATTTAATTTCTTGCGTAATTTCAGGCCAATCTTATATTATTTCTTTGTTTAAAAGAAAAATTGTCAATGTACAGGTTGGATGTTTCCTTTCCTTTATCATCAATGAACTTTAAACATCCTTCAAACTAGTAGGAAAAAAAAGAAGATAATATACTCAATGCAAAATAACTTTCAGAGACTATCACATAAACAATGTCACTAAAAGATGCATGCTGAAAAAACTCTAAGAAAGCATTCGATATGATGAAATGGAACTTTTTGAAGGCAAGCATTTTTTATGATGAAATGGAACTTTTTAAAGGCCACTCTCAAAACCTTTGGGTCACATGTGTAGTTCATTAATTAGAAACTTAATGCACCATAACTACCTTATGTTCTAACTTGATGAATGGATATTCATACAAGTCACTTAAAGTTTAAGAGATATAAGATAAGGGGATCTATTATACCCTTATTAACTTAAGTTAATGATTATGAAAGCAATTAAGAAAAATAATATTTCAAATATCATTTCAAGTGCTAAAAGAATAAGATGTTTAGCTTATTATTTATAGATGATCTTTTATTATTTTCACATAATTGGAATTTTAATAATGTTGTGAAGTACATTAAGAATTCATTTAAGCTTTTTATTAACAATAATCATTCATGTTCACTTTCTTAGGTTCCAGTTAATTATGACTCACTAAATTAATGTAAACAATCTCCCTATAAAATATTTTGGAATATCATTGATTGCTACTAGATTATCTTATGGAGATTGCCTCCCTTTTATTCAGTATGTTAAAATCGTTTCAACTCCTAGACAATGAAACTTCTAGCTTATGTTGATAGGGTACAACTTATTAGATCCATCATAAGTAGCTCACATGTTGATTGATTTGCCCATTAGATATTTCCTATGAGAACGACTAAGAAAATTGAGAACCGTTGTGAGAAAAAAGTTAGGAAATGCCTCCAACATGCCTATCAAAGATAAAAGTAAATATTGGAATCACATTTATAAAATGAATGACAAAATATTTGTAACCTAACAAATCTAGGAGTTGTACACAAGACCCCAAGCCTTGTGAATAAGATGTATGCACTAAAATTATTTAGAAGGTCAAAGCTTCTCAAATGTAAACAATAACACTAGTGCCTCTTAGAATAGAGAGAATTACTGAAACTTAGTAGATTATAAAATCTCACGAATCATAATTTTGATAAATGCAAAGAAAAATTAATTCTGATATGACAATTTTCATTAATAAGGTCCTCTAAACCTTCTCCTCTTAATAAGAATTTCAGCTGAAGGTCTTCTTATATAGGCTAAAGTAAATCAAGTAATAAATGGTGATAGCCGAAGTTGGCTTATACAGAACTCTAAATTTCTGTCCAATATAAAGGAAAACGTGCCTTCTTATAGTCTGGTAAGGAATATGTTATGTTGAGTGATGCACCTAGAAACAGTTTGGGTTGTGTTTTGATGTAGGATGGAAAGATAGTTGCATATGCGTCTAAGAAACTAAAGCCTTATGAACAGAACTACCCTATATATGATCTTGAACTTGTAGCGGTAGTGTTTACTTTGAAATTATGGAGGCACTACTTGTATAGAGAAAATTGTAGGATTTTTATTGATCATAAAAGTGTGAAGTACCTATTTACTCAGAAGGAACTTAATATGAGACAACGACGTTGGTTGGAACTATTTAAAGATTATGACTGCATTGTGGATTACCATCCGATTAAGGCTTATGTCATGGCTGATGCTTTGAGTTAGAAGACTATTTCAGTATTATCAATGCAGCAGAGTGAAAGAAGACTTGTATCTAATAAGGCTTTAATAGCTCAATTGAAAGCTAGGCCTTCTTTAAGGCAAGAAATTTATGATACACAAAAAGTTGATGATAAGTTTCAACAACTTATCTCGGCTACTTGGGAAGGCAAACAACCTAATTTTTCTGTGAAAGGAGATGGTGATTTGTATTATAAAGATCGATTGTGTGTGTTAACTAATGATGAGTTGAAGAGAAAATTATTGTTTGAGGCTCATAATATTTTCTTTACATTGCATCTTGATGGAAATAAGACATATCAAGATCTGAAGCAACATTACTGGTGGTCAGGTATGAAATGTGATATAGTGGATTATAGATCTAAATGTTTGACATGTCAGCAAGTTAAAGCTAAGCACTAGGTTCCATCTGTGTTGTTACATCCTATTTCGATTCCTCAATGGAAATGGGATAACATTACTATGGATTTTGTCACTGGACTCCCTTTCACTCAGAGGAAGCATGATGTTGTATGGGTGATTATTGATAAGTTCACCGAGTCTGCTCACTTTTTACCTATTCATCTTGATTATTCTTTGGATAGGTTTGCAGACCTATATGTGAATGAGATAGTGAGGTTATATGGGGTGCCTATCTATTATTTCTGATCGTGATCATCGTTTTACTTCGAGATTTCGTAAAAGTCTTTGGGTACTCAAGTCAAGTTTAGTACCGCTTTCCATCCCCAGATAGATGGAAAATCTGAATTGGTTATCTAAATATTAGAAGATATGCTTCGGGGATGTGTGTTAGAATTCCCAAGGAGTTGGGATAACTATCTTTCTCTAATGGAGTTTGCTTACAACAATAGTTATAAGACTAGTATTGGCATGGCACCTTATGAA
Organism: Erythroxylum baracoense; assembly: GCA_025629805.1. NCBI lineage: Eukaryota > Viridiplantae > Streptophyta > Magnoliopsida > Malpighiales > Erythroxylaceae > Erythroxylum > Erythroxylum baracoense. The sequence continues at coordinate 9,653 of JAOTAY010032307.1, forward strand.
GCTCTATATGGTAAGAAGTGTAGAACTCTGGTTTGTTGGACTTAATTGTGTGAAAACAAGATGATCGGGCTTAATATTGTGAAAGATACTGAAGAGAAAATTCAAGTTATTTAACAAAGATTGAAAGCTGCTAGTGATAGACAGAAGTCCTATACCGATTTAAAAAGAAAAGATATTGAATATCAGGTAGGTGATAAGGTATTCCTGAAAGTATCTCCATGGAAACACATACTTTAGTTTGGAAAGAAAGGTAAGCTTAACCCACATTATATTAATCCTCATGAGATTTTTAAGAGAGTTGGACCAGTAGCTTATCAATTAGCTCTTCTTGGAGAGTTGGCTAAGTTATATGATGTGTTTTATGTTTTGATGTTGAGAAGATATCAGTCCAATGATACATATAAGATTTCTGTGCAAGAAATTCAAGTACAATCGGATTTGACTTATGAAGAAGGGCATGCGTCTATTTTAGCCAGAGAAGTCCGACAACTCAGAAACAAGTAAATATCTTTGGTGAAAGTACTCTGGCAACATCATGGACTCAAGAAAGCAACATAGGAACCAAAAGAGACCATGAGGGCTAATTATCCTTAACTATTTTGATCAAGTATGAATTTTGAGGACAAAATTCTTTTAAGGAGGAGAGAATTATAAGGCCCTAAATTGTACCCTAGTTGGAATGTTACATGTTCATAAAAGTACATGTATGATAGATGTTGAAAATTGTGATATGATAGAGATTTGCATATAACTTGAATTTTGGTTTAATGGAACATACTTAGTGAATTTGCGTTAATTAACATCATTAGAGAATTGAGGTATTAAAATGTATAATTAGACTAGGAAAATTATCAAGTGACAAGATAAGTTGGTACATGAAAATTAGAATGACTAAACCTATGAGTTATTGACATTTGGCATAGCTAATGCATTGACATTTGGAAACAATGGTTGAGTGACAAGTGGCCAAATTAAATTGTGGCATTTGGCATCATTCATTAAGTAATAAATGGCTTAATAGAAGTGTGATAATTAGTAGCTTAAATGCAGGACATATGTGATACATGCAAAGGAGACTTATGCCTTATGGTGGGAGACCACCAAAACTATCCCTCTCCTTCATCTCTGAAATTTTACTGCAAATCCGTGCATTATCACTCCAAATTCTTAACCAAATATTGCTTTAAGAAAGTATATTATATTATCTTCTATGCTGTCTTCTTGGTGTTAAGATTTGCACCTAGATTTTGGACTTGTGCTGGTTGTTTGGAAGGCTAGTTTGACTTTTTCTTTGAAGTTAAAGAAGTTATGGGAATGTTAAACTTGATTTCATATTATAATATGAAATGTTCGATACTTGACTTGATTAGAATATGTGTTAAGATGATGAGAATTGAATGCTAGAAAAATGATCCTTGTATGATAATTTCTAGTTTGGTTTTTATGTGTGGAAGCTATTGATTTGTAAGTTACTTAATGAATAATTTTTAAATTATTTATGGACATGAAATTGATTTGTAATTGAGGCATGAATAAGGTGGAATTGAAGTGGAATTGATCAACTATGGTGAAGGGGCATTGAAGGTGTAAGGCGTGAGTTAATTGTAGTGGTTCCACTGAACAGACATCGGTATTTTAGCCATAACTTGAATTGTAGATATCCAAATAAGGTGATTTTAATTGTATATTAAACTAAATACATATCTTTATTATTTTTATGAAGGAATAGAATTTTATTTCTATCTCTAAGGGTTTTGAAATTTAGCTTGAAGTTGAGTTTTAAGAATAATCTATAGTATTTTGGGTATAACTCTAGGAATAATGAACCAAATTGTAGTAACTTTAATTCATTAAAAACTTAAGACATAGAGGAACATTTTTTTAGAAGAACATATTGCCTAGAAACCTCAGTTTCTATGTTAGAATGACTATACAAAATTAACCCGAAACTTGTCCTAAGAACTCTGGAAAAAAATGCAGGAAAAGGATAGACCATGATTGTGGCACCCATCCCACAATCATGGACATATGTAGTAGCTTCTGTCACAATCTTGGGGAGGTACCCCACGATCATGGGCAGGGTTTTTACATGGTAAATGTTGATTTGTGCAATTGTTGAAGAACATGAGGACAAGTCTCTCTAATGTGGTGTTTTTGGACATGATTAAGGCTTGAAATGAACCTAGATTGACAGAGTAAAAGTTAATTTAATTTTGGACAGAGTAAAAGTTAATTTAATTATGGATTGTTAATTGAGATAATAACTTAAAGAATGTGTGATTATTTAATAATATGTCTAATGTTAAAATGTATGGTGTGTTCAAGAGGATTGTGTTATTAAGAATACCAATGTGTTCCAAGGTTTTATGTGATGTGAATTGGATATGGATGTTTATGAATTAGGAGTTTCTATGATGTTATATAATATATAATGACTTAATGTTTCATTGATTTATTGATGCAAATGTTTATGTTTATACAGCATACTGAATTTGATCAAAAGGGAGTGAATATGTACAATTTGAGAAAAATGAAATAAAGACATTTGTTATATACTACATTATTTGCTTGTGATTCTGAAATCTGAAATTGATTATTCTAAAACTGTTTAGTCCTAGTCGTGGGTAAATAGTCATGCCTAGAAGGGTCTGCAGTTGCTCCTGTGACACTTCAGTGTCTCCTGATATTGACACTTCGATGTCTCCTGATACTGACACCTCAGTGTCTCCTGTTACCGAGACATAGTCTCTCCTATTCTATGATATCAATCATATTATCTCCTGTTCTAGTCCCGTTACCCACTTCTGTAAAAAGGATTAGCAGGATAATATCTTTTGTATTCTGATACATGTTCAGTTTTCATATAAACAAGTTCTGACCTGATATAAGATAAAACCTGATATGATACAAGATGAATTTCAATATGATACAAGTTCTTATCTGTTTTGATACAATTATGTTTTGTTTGAGACTTGTATGTTCTATTATGAAGCAATGACATTATGTTCTGATATTTATACGTCTTGTTCTGTAATGATGAATCATATTCTGTTCTGAGACACAAAATGTTTGGATTGCTCCATAATATGAACAATTAAGGATTGTTGGTAATATGATTTGATTTTGTACATATGAATGCTAGATGACTGTTAGACATAGTCGCCAGTTTATATCTTGTTTAGTTATTCCTCACTAAGTTATATGCTTAACACGGGGGTTGTGCCTTCGTGTAGGTTTTGATAAGAAGAACTTGAGAAAGACAACCACAGTGGCTAAGAAGATTGTGTTTTGTTCTGGAAATGTTTTGTTTATTTTTTAATTGTTTTCAATGTAATAAGACGTGTTGTATTTTGTGTTTTATTAATGGTTTGTAGTAACCTTAATATAGTTTGGATTTGGATTTATGGCTTGTATGTAATAAGTACTATGTGTATGTTATGTTTTGAATATGACCCAACATTGATGAATGAAATGTATATTCCTTAAGTTTCTGGAAATGCTTTAGTATGTTTTGGATTATTTTAGTTATATTTTGTGTAGCATCGGCATATCCTCCCAGGGGATATATGGGTGTTATAGAAAATCTAGAAAGCTAGAGTTGACCTTGATGTTTCCACTTTTGATCTTTTTATTTGTGATGTGTAACCTCTTTTTTATGTTCTTCTTCCTTCTTTTGGTTTCTCCATCAACTCTAGGATCAACCTTCTTTGCTATAGCCTTCATAATATCCTTGTATAGTAAAAACTAGGTTTTCTAGAATATACACAGTCACTTATAAGGCCATATAGGTGGCCTTGTATCTAAAAATCCCTCTTAATTGTGACTTTACACAATTATAGATGCTTACACAGGCAACACACTTAGGTGTGTATTCTCACACGGGCATAAACGTCTTTGGAGCTCCACATGTTCACAATGGCTTACATGGTCCTTATACATGGGCATGTATCTTTATAGTTGCTTCAATTATTCCATTTTATGCCAAGATTTCACTCAAATTCTTCTCCTTTTGGTTTATGAAGGCAATTATCACTTAAAAACACAAATGAAGAAATAAGTACCAAACAATCCTTAAACTATATAATTAAGATTAGACTCTTACTTTAAATAAAAATTAAATAAATAAAACCTATAAAAAAGAACACATTTCTAAGTCCTAAACACATGATTATTGATAGTTGTCAATTGCATTGTGTTTTAGGGTTTAATTTGTTAAGCATTTAGTGTTAAATTGAGTGTTGAGTGTGTGTTTAAGTTTTTTTATGGGTTAGTATGAGTCTTTTAGCTTAACTTTTATATTTTTGAGGTAACTTGATGGGTTCGTTAGTGTTTCAGGGTAAAAGGTGAAGAACGAAGAAGATTCGAGAAGTTTCGGGCCAAAGAGATAGAGAGGGACGAGCCAGCAGCAGCCAGGCCATGATCGTGTCAGGTAGGGCCATGATCATGGCTTGCATCGAGCTGAAGAAAAAACTTGAATTTCTCAAGATTTTTTAGACCGTTTCGACCTCGACTTTGACCTAGAGCACCCAAGGTATAAATATAAAATTATAAGACAGATACAATAGCTTAGAGAGTCGTGCAAGAGAGCCATCACATCAGCCAATTATGAGGGAAAACCTAGAGAGAAATAGAGAGATTGAGGAAGGAAACGAAGGAAGATGGACATGGAGATGAAGCTAGACGCTATGTACTTCCCAGAACAGGTGGTTTCTCGCTGTCACTGCCTCCGCAATGCTGTCACTGCCTTCGTAATTTCATTCCCGACAGTATTTTCCATTTATTAAATTTTACTGATGTATGAAATTGCAATATTTATTGAGAATAGGTTGTGTTGAATGTTGAGTTTTGTCTATACTCACCTTCGGGTCTTAATTCTTGAGATTAATAAAGTTTAATTGATTGTGTTATTGTTGATTTAATTGTGATTTAATTTCTATTTGTAATAATTCGGCAATAAACTGAAAGGGTGAGTCGAGTGAAAATTATCAATTTGGGCTAACGAGAGTTAGGTAAATTGATATATAATAATTAGATCAAACCGATAGAATCATGTAACAAGAGATTGAGCATAGGTTCCCGGTAGGTTAATAGACAATTTTAGAATTACTTTAGGTTGTAGGTAAATTGTGAGTCGAGAGATCACAATTCTATAATTTAATTTAAGGATCATTAGTTAGGGTTAAGGGTTATAACTCGAGAGAGAGTAATCTACCCTAGGACCGTCTAGACCCATTAATTCGATAATTGCATAATTAGTTAGATTTTCGTTAGCTTCGGATTAAAATCCCCTTTCTCTCACTTGATAGTTTCTAGGTTGATTTTCATATTGGGTTATGTGATTTTGCTATTTTTTGATATCTTAATATTCATAATTGATTGTTTGATTGATTATTTTCTGCCTTATTTGTTATTTAGAATTATTGTAGTTTAGTACGACCTTAGATTTTAGGACTAGTTTAGCCCTCCTCGTGGGATCGATACCTTAGGTACTACGTAAACAGCCCGTGTGCTTATGGAATTGACCAAGGTTAATAAATATTAAAACTTAGCGTGTGTAACCTTGCGAACAATTATCATCTAAGAAAACATTTAAAATTATACTTAAACATCTAGAAAACATACTATAATATACACTTATAAATATTCCCCCACTTGAATATTTGCTTGTCCCTAAGAAAAACTAAAACCTTAAATAAACAAAGCATATAAAAACATACTTTCAATTGTGTAACAATGTAATAATAGTTCAATGGCATCAAATCTCATGAAATTAACTTAGACATAAACATCAATCACTTAAAAAGTTCTAGTACACTAACTTATTACATTCTTGTTTAAATGCTTTGATCTAAATATTTATATTAAACAAAATATCAACACCTATTTATATATCTATGACACTTGTAAGCATGCACTCATTATTAGATATCAATTAAAGAGGTAAATCATCACTAAGTACCTATTCATGAAATTTATTTTAACCTTTATCAAAAAGATTCGTAGGTTTATTTTTAATGAAAACTTTATACTTTTCATGTTTGGTTGCAGTGTCATTCTATCCTTTTGATACGAAGACAATTATTTTGTCATGAATGCCCTAAGTTACTCAGCTATATCACAACTCACAACTGACTACTAGCTCTACTCTTAACCCACTTTTTTTAACAAATTAGCAGAATAGGAAATTTATTTCACACATTTACTCCACATTTGTTTCCTCTACCTACATCACTTCTTAGTCAATCACTGCTATGAAAGGCTAATAATAATGTCTACTAATTTGAATGAATTTTATTATAAGTGTATTTAAATAAGTGTCATAAATTGATATAATAAGTACAATATTCTATTCAACATACATATTCATCTAAAAATTGCTTAAAATATAAATTTCATAAGTTAATGTTTCTTCAGAATTTAAATAACCAAGATCTTAGATAAACTAATTCCTTTCAATATTTTGTTATTTTCACCTTCACACAATGCTCATATGACATAGAAAAAAATGCTAACTTAGTGTTAACCTAATAAAAAAACTAACACATTTCAAATAAACTAATAAAATGCAAATGCAAAATTCACAATCACAAATGATATGCAAGTGCATATATGTACCCACTCTTGAATGACACATTGTCTTTAATGTGGAAATGACACACAACAACACACATAACAAATATAATAAACAAAAATAAAATAAAAGGAATAAAAAATAAGAGCAAGAATATTTATAGTTATTTTAGTGGTGATGGCATCAGAGAAGGAATGTGGGCATATTTCATGCCACAAACATACAATAATTCAATTCACTATAAAATAAACATGAAAACATAAAATATTAAAGAACTATAAAACATAAAATTATGAAAAGCCTAACTAAAGCATAACGTGCTAATTTTAAGGTCACTAGCTTAACCATTTTAGTATCGTTATTTTCAATCATAAGCAAGGAAAGAGATCACTTCCCTTTCATATGGAAAGACTCCTCCAAAATAGGGTTTACACATATGCCCATTCACTTTAAATGTTTCCCCTTTTCCATTCTCTAATTCTAAGGCTCCAAGTATGAACGCTTGGATAACTTTGGAAAAGCCAATCTAATGGGACTTAAGTTTACCCAAAAACTAACCGAAGTCTTGAGTTAAATAATAATAAGTCCTCACATATAAATTCCTTCTTCTTGATATAGGCATCATGAAATGTCTTTAGTGTTTCCATTTAAATGGCATTCTCATAAGAATTAAATCTTAACTCTTCTAATTCATCAAGTTTTAAGAGTATCTTCTCACCTACTACCTTCTAATTAAAATTCAATTTAATGGCTCAGTAAGCCCTATGTTCCAACTCCATAGGTGAATGGAAAGTTTTTTCATAGACAAGTCAGAATGGAGTTATACTTATAGATGTCTTAAATGCAATTTGATATGTCCATAATATATCGTTTAACTTCATTACCCAATCTTTCCTTGAATTGTTCACTATTTTTTGCAAAATTTGCTTTAACTACCTATTAACAACCTCCACTTGTCCACTTGTTTACAAATGATATGTCGTGGCTACCCTAAGGTAAACTCCATATCTCTATAGAAGAGCTTCTAAGGGCTTATTGCAGAAGTATGTTTCTCCATCACTTATAATCACTCTCGGAACTCCAAACCTATTAAATATCTTTTTCATAAACTTTTTCACCACTTTACTATCATTAGTTGGAGTTTCCATTGCTTCATCTCATCTAGAAACTTATTCCACACTCGTTAGGATATATGTGTTCCCAAGAGAAGATGGGAAAGGTCCCATAAAGTCCAACCCCCTGATTGGCACATCATAACACTAATCAAAATAAAATAACTAGACTATTACTATAATAGTGGTGAGTCTAAGTCGATCTTACAGGAAGTGTTCGGTTAGCTTATGAAATGAAATTAATTGACATTTAGGTAATGGGGGGTTTTGGATTAATAAGAAAATAAGATAAAATAAACCTAATGAAAACAAATTAAAGAAAATATGCAAAAAATGATAAAATTGGGGAATTCAGTAGGGATCCGGTTCTTTGGTTCAATCTTGGCCTATACCCTAATTAAGCATAATTCATTGATTTGTTGTTCTTTTATCTCTCTTAGCAATTATCGATCGTAGATTAACAACAAGCTTTATTAATCCCGATTTTTCCTTATATCCTAGTTAATTACGAAGCGCTCATTAATTAAGCCTAGTTATCAGAAAACCTAGAATTAGCTCTCTAAGTTTGTCCAGATAACTGCCTTACGAATTATAAAATAGACCAATCTAGGTAATAATCACACAAGCTCGGATTATTTAACCTATATTATGTTATCTCTAATGATTTGGAATTATTAGTTGCGACACATGAATTAGGAATACAACGATTACATATTGCATTCGATTCTTCATGAAAAATGATTTATTAGAGCATTAAAATCATCATCATTCAAATACCCAATCAATCCGCACAAGATAACATAATCAATTTCTAATGAGAGAAAGAAACAACAAAATAATAAAAAAATGCTTAACCTGGGATGTCGGCATTGATGTCACCTCTGAATCGACGTCGGGAGCTTAGCTTTCCATGGGTCTCCTAAGAAGCCCCATGTAAACTACCCCAACAAAATCCACCTTTGGTTCTTCACTGCGTAAGCTCTCTTCCTAGCTACTGTTCATTGATTTGACAAATAAACATGGTGGACCACCCTTACTATTCATGCTTCTTTCCTCTCTGGAGTAACTATCTTCTATTTTCCAGCCACCAAGCCACAACTCTTCTCTGTGCCGGCACCCTTGCAGCTCTTCACTCGTCACTACTATAGCTGATTTGACAAATTAATTCAATGGACCACCGTCACTGTTTATTCTTCACTTAAGCCTCACGCATCTTCTTTATACTTTGGCTAAACGTCTGCGTTTCATGGATAACATTTGCATTAAATATAGACATGGACTGAGTTTACGCAAACATTGCTTGTGTAAAAGCAGGTGCTGTTTACATTTCTGCTGCTCTGCCTTATGCGCTGAGTTTTATTCTCCTTATTTTTCTACCTTTGTTACACGTCGTTTTGGGTCCTTACTCCTCCTTTCATCATCTAGCCGTCACTCCATTAAATTCACATTCCATTTTTTTCCTTGCCTTTTATTTTTCATTTTTTTGCTTCATGAAGGCAAGTGAAAATTAATCTTCGAAAAACGGCCCAAATTTATTGCTTTTGACTCACTTTAATTTCTTTACTTCCAAATTGTACCTAAAATCATATATGAATTAAAGTGAGTATTTTAAGCATTTTTGTATCATTAATTGACTAAGTTTAAATGATTAAATGTATCAACAATTAAACATATATCACCCCTATACATCAAAAACTTCCATTCCCATATTAATGGAAAGGGGCATCTCATCTCTTTTTAAAATATTTCCAATTTGTTGGCATCTGTCATAATTCATCACATATTCTTGAGTATCCTTAAACAATATACGTCAAAATAACCTACACTCTAACAAATGAGCTATTATCTGTTTAGCTCTATAATGGCCTATATAAGATGAATTGTGACATTAAGTTAGTATCTCTAGCATCTCATCTTCCAGAACATACCTACAAGTTAAACCATCAATATAAATCTTATATAAAATAGGTTCTTACTAAAGATAATGGGTGCATTCAAACAAAAACCACTTTCGTTGTTCATAAGATAAATTTGTGGTAAGGATACCACCTACAATGTAGTTTGTTATATCAACAAACCATAGAACAAAAAGGTGATTTACCAATAACAAGGTCTAATCAAGGAATTGTTCATTAATTTCTTCATTTGGTTGCACCTCCCTACATCTAAACTTGATAAGTGGTCAGTCACCATATTATATACTCCTTTTTTGTCTCTAATCTTAATGTCAAATTCTTGAAAGAGTAGCACCCATCTTATAAGTCTTAACTTTGCATCTTTTTTGGTGAAAAGATAACATAATGTCGCATGATCTATAAAAATAATAATGTAAATACCACTGCTAATAGCTCCTTTTTTGGTTGTGCGTAATTCAATTGTGCTCTCATTGAGGTCTTGCTCACATAGTAGATTGCATGTAACTTCATATCTTTTTGTTATCCCAATACGCATCCAATTTCTTAGTCTCTCATGTCATATGTAATCTCAAATGGTAGGGACCAGTCCAGTGAGTTCAATATAGGTATTGAAGTAAGTGCCTCTTTTAACCTATCGAAAGCATGCAAACAAACAACTAGCATCTAAGTAAAAAGGCGCATCTTTAATCAATAAATATGTAAAGGGCCTAGTAATAAGAGAAAAATCGTTAATGAAGCAGTGATAAAATATTACATGCCCCAAAAATGCTCTTCTACCTATAACATTTCTTGGTGCTGAAAGCTTTTCAACGACTTCCATTTTGACCCCATCCACTTCTATGTCTTTATATGATATCTTATGCCTTATGACCACACTTTTATACATCATGAAATGCAATTTTTACTAATTAAGAACCAAATATGATTCATAATACCTTCTGATAACTCTATCAAAATATTTCTAGCAATGCTCAAAAGAATCTCTAAAAACTAAAAATTCATCCATAATATCTTCAATCACATCCAAAAATATCACCATCATGCACCTTTAAAAAGTAACTGGTGTATTGAAAAGTCTGAAAGGCATTCTTTTGTAGGAAAATCCCCCTTAGGGATAGGTGAATGTGGTCTCCTTTTGGTCTTATGAATATATGAAAATCTAGTTTCATTTTGAGTACCCATCAGGGAAGTAACAGAAAGAACATCCTACAACTCTCTCAATTGTTTGATCTATAAAGGGTAAAAGAAAATGATTTCTTAATCGCAATCAATGTATATCCTTCATCATGTGACTATTCTAATAGAAATTAATTCTCCTTTGTCATTCTCTATGATATATGTTTAATTGATTATACATTTATTCCATAACACTTAGTGATTAATGATATGAAATGTTTAAGACATTCATTTTAGTTCGGATTTGATTTTTAGGTACAATCTATAAGCAAAAGAGATAAAATGTGTCGAACCTAAAGTGGAGGAGGCTCAATCTGTGACATCTGAGGATCATATTTTTGTCATGTGAGGAAAATAAAGAGTCAAGCTAGCGACATTAAACAAAGGCACTTCTTAGGTGGCAACTCAAGGGAAGTTAATTTATTTTCCTTTACATTTTCGCATTTCTTTCTTATATGCACATGTGTTTTTAAGTTTGTTTGTTCTTATTTGTTTTTAAGTTTTCAACAAAATGAGAGAGAACAAAATAAACAAACAAAATTTTTTTCTTTTTCTATTGTTTCTAGGATTATATAATTATGATTAGAGCATAAATTGACTGAAAAATCCATGGCAACTTTAGCATGTACTTTTACTCTTATGATTAGCTATTATGCATCATCTTTAGAAGGGTAATGACTAGCGGTAGACATAAGCCAGTGAGATTTTAAACCTGTATAGACTGACATATTCATCTCAGTCTTATTGTCTTTTGTTTATGTGTGGCCTTCATGACATGTACATCCTAACTTTGTTTTGATTTTCTATTCAAGAACACATTTTTATCATATGCATTAACATGACAATGATTGGGCATTCTTTGTTTTTACAAACTACATTAGCCAATTACTCTACCCATTGATATGAATTTCCATTTTTAAGCCCTTTTGAGCTTTATTAGCCTTTATTTTTATATTAACCACATTACATGCTATTAAACTTAACCAAATGTCCTACCCAAGCCATAAAGTTAGTGGAACATTTGTTAATTGTTGATGATTGTGGATGTACAAAAGCCTAAGTGTGGAAGTGTGCATATATATGGATTAGTTATATTTATCATAATGCCATGTTATGAATTCCATTGTTGGTGTAGCTTCTTTCAATTTTTATATGAAAAAAAAGAAAAAAGAAAGAAAAGCCAAAAAGGGAGAAAAGAGAAAAAAAGAAAAAAGAAAAAGAAAAATAAAAGAAAAAATGTTGAAATAAATACATCTAGGTGGAAGTGCATATGATTTGAAAATTTGTTAATGATTAGTGTCTCCTCCTAAAGTTGTAATGAATGGGTAAGTTGAATATGATGCATAAGAGGTAGATGTGGCTTTAAAGGATCACTCTGTGTTGTTTCAATGTATTGTCATCAATTGTATGAGTGATTCTTTCCACATAGTTAAGCTTCATGTAGGTTGTGGTGTGAGAGGTTAAATTTGAGCTAGGAAATGTAGTTTTGCATTTATCATAGTTGATGTACACAATTGTGAGTGAATGTTGGTTTTAGTGCTTAATGTCATATTGAGTGTTTTTATTGTTTCACTAACTTTGATGACTTTTATGCTACTTTACCCAAATACATCTCACCTTACCCTTGCCGACATTACAGCCTTAAAAAGTACTTTGATTTATGATTATGCATGTGAACCTTGATGGTGGAGAAATGAAATGATTTGCAAACTTATGGAATATCATAATCATGAATGGTATTTAAGCGTGCCCATGAATCTATCTTACGTAAACACATTTTGTTAGGTCTACCTCTAGATTGCTCAATTTCTAAAGGTGATGAATGTTAATTAATCATGATTAGAAACATTTAATGTTAAGTTCTTGCTATGGTTTTTGAAATTTATTCATCTTTTCTTATGATTATACATTCTTGGGAAATATGAGAAATGAGTAAATGTTTTTAGGTTAATGATTTTGATTATGATGTTTTGCTCGATGATGGTTAAAAGCTAAGTATGGGGGAATTGATATATGATTAATTGATTATATATTTATTTCATAACATTTAGTGATTATGATATGAAATTCTTAAAACATTCACATTAGTTAATATTTGATTTTAGGTAAAATTTAGAAGTGAAAGAGATAAAATGTGTCGAAAGCACTATATTTGAGCCTTCTTCTTGAGAATCATACTCACTTGTCTTCATGGAGCAAGAAGAAGAAGGATTAGATCAAGAGAAGACAAGAAAATGCCAAAAGAATTGAAGAAGAAAATTGTCATGCCATAAGATAAGTCTCACAGCCATGACAATTTAGTCAATGGGCATGACAACATCATACACGTCTGTAATAAATGACCAGCTCATCGAACCTTAATTTTTAGTATAAAAATATCGTGTTACCTTAAAAAACAAATATGTTTCAATTAGGGTTTTCGTTTTAATGGTGTGAGCTCTCAGTTTTGAAGAAGAAAAGGGGAAAAGCTCTATTCCTTTAAAGACTTATAGAGGGCTAGCTTCTCAATGCCAGTTCAGAGGTGACATCGACACTGAAGAACCCAGTTAAGCATTTCTCTCATTATTTGTTGTTCTTTCTCTTAGGGATTGATTATGTTATCCTATGTTTAATGTTTGGGTGTTGTGTAAGATTGATTGAATGCTCTATTTTATTGTTTTAATATAAGAACCCATCGCTAGAATCTTTAATATAATCCGTAATCTTATGTTGAGATTTGTTTGTGGAATCTAATGGTTTTTAATCATTAGGGATAACATAACCTAAGATAAATGACCCGAGATTATGTGGTCGTTTCCTTAATTAATATGTTTTCCTAACTCGTAATGAGAATTTTCAATTAAATCTAGAGAGCTTGTTCTGGGTTGTTCAATAGCTAGGTTTAATTAACGAGTTCTTCTTAATCAAACATGACCTAATAGAAATAAAGCTTATTGTTAACCTACGATTAATAGTTGCTAGGAGAGGTATGAGAAACAATTCAGTGAAATATGTTTAATTATGTGTAGCCGAGATTGAACCAATGATTGGGTCCCTAATGAATTCATTATTTTATATTGTTGATTTTTTTTAATTAGTTTAGTTTCATTTTATTTTATTATTTGAAACTAAACCAAACCCCCTAACCTAAACACCAATTTTTTTCCACTACAAAAGCTAACTAAACACTCTCTGTGGGATCAAACTAGACTCACCATTGCTATAGTTATTAGTTTAGTTATTTTGAGTATTGTTACGATGTGCTACATCAATTTTAGCACTGTTTCCAGGGAGTGTGGTATTTTAGTTTGTGTTCTTGATTTTAATTGGTGTTTTGTACATATTTGTTTATAATTATTTTCTTTTCAGTTATTTCGTAATATTTTCACTTTTTTTAGTGCTTGTGTGTTAAAAAATATTTTTTCATAGGCAGAAGTAATTTTTTCTATAACTTATATTCCCAATCTTATAATCAAGTTTCGAGTGATCATACAAACTTTAGTTATGGATGGGATAACCACCAAAATTACTTCTATGATAGTTTGCAGGATGCACAACAATTCTCGTATAGACTAGAAGCTTCTTATTACGACTCAGGTCTATCTTTAGAAGAATTAGTTAATATTTTAGCTACTAACACTTTATAATTTCAGTATGAGGAAAGGTAATTTTGCCAGGATACAAGGTTTAGTGTCCAAAATTTAGAGTGGCAGCAAAACTCAGGCATATCTTTGGAAGAATTGGTTAATAGTACGATTGCTAACAATATTCAACTTCAACAAAGTGTACAATAGTTCCAGGAAGATAGGATGCAACTTCAGTAGAATATGATGCATTTCCATGAAGATACAAGGTTTAGACTCCGAAATATGGCAAGTCAGATATATCAGATGATGGAAGCTCTTGACCCCTTAGCATCACAAAGCAAAAAGGAGCAACCATATTAACCCAAGGTATACCCAAGGGACGTTAGTTTAGAGACCTTACAAAGTTAAAAGGAGCTTGAGAATCTTGAGATAACTACTCAAGGAATTGCTTATGCCGAAAAAGTGGGATCGACCTAGACTCACTATTATTATAGTTGTAGGTCTAGTTATTTTGAGTAGTGTTATGATGCACTACATCAGGGAGTTCCCTGTAACATCCCCTCACCTATGGGAAGGGTAAATTAGTAAATTGGAACGGGTTAGGAGAGATTAAAATTTTATTGCTATGTTCATGCATTCATATATGCACATGAATAGTGAATTTTGCACATGTAAATGATTGTACATGCATTCATGACATTTTCCCGGTTAATTGTGAATAAGTGTGATTTATGAAAAA